>LOJH01002541.1:0-18187 GCA_001685095.1 Ellobius talpinus
AGACGCCCAGGGGCAAATGGCGGAGGCAAGCGAGAACATGGCAGCGCGGTGGCGCCCTACATTTTTGTTTGTTTGTTTTTTGGTTTTTCGAGATTGGATTTCTCTGTGTATCTTTGGAGCCTGTCCTGTTCTGGAACTTGCTCTGTAGACCAGGCTGACCTTGAACTCACAAGAGATCTACCTGCTTCTACCTCCTGAGTGATGGGATTAAAGGTGTATGCCACCACCAGACAGCCTAACCTTGTTGATTCTTGAGTAGTGGTATCTAGGTCCTCATTGGGATGTTAGACTATCCCCCTTAGCTACTTAGTGGAAATTTGGCCTTCTCAATATACTTTCTGGTATTTGAAGTTGTAAAACAAGTCTTTATATTGATTTATTGAGCACATTTTACTTATTTTGTATACATTATGTGTCTATATTGTATATAGGCAGTATTCTGTATTTAAGCACATAGTCCATGTCTCCAGAAGAGCAGAACAATAAGAGAAAAAATGATGAATCATGGTGTTTATTGGTCCACAGGAACATTTGTAATTCTGAGTGTAGAGCCCCGTGGACTGAAGCAAGGGAAAGATTCAAGGTCAAACTGGAGCTGCTTTTGAAGAAGTGGTTTTAGTGTCAGTGTGGATAAATCGCATTCTAAGCAAAAGCATTGGTCATTGAGGGGGAAAAGGGAGTTTGAATATGTTCACCAAGCCTGAATGGATACCTACCTGTATAGGGCTGATGGGCGGTAAAAGTAAGTAGATTTTAAGTAGATAATAATGAATGCTGGTGAAGATGTGAACAAAAGGAAACCCTTATATATACTGCTAGTGAGAATGTAAGGTAGTCTGGAAACTATGAAAATCAGTATAAAAGCCTCTCAAAAACCTAAAATTAGATCTACCATAGGATGCAGCCATACCACTCCAGTGTTTGCCCAGAGACGTCCAAGTCAACAGTCACAGAGGTAAAAAGGCATGGATAAAGAAAATGCAGAATATGTATACAAATGGAATGTTTTCAACCTAAAAGAACAAAGTTACATGGTTTGCAGGAAAATGAGTGTAACTGGAAGTTATCTTAGTAAGTGACTCAATCCAGACTCAGAAAGACAAATACCATTTGTCTTACATATATTCTCATTTTCAGTTTCTAGATTTGATAAAAATACATAAAAACCATGTGTTTCTCCCTTTTTTGTTTGTTTGTTTGTTTGTTTCTGTGTGATTATGGAGCCTGTCCTGGAACTGTGTAGACCAGGGTGGCCTTGAACTCAGAGATCCACCTGTCTCTGCCCCCACCTCATGCTAGAATTAAAGGCGTGCCCCACCACTGCCTGGCAAAACCATATATTTCTATGTAACATAAAAGTATATGTGAAACATTGTAGGAGAACAAAAGGGCTGTTTTCTTTTTGTGCTGATGAGAGGAGAGGGTAAAGAGGGGAGTAAGGAATGTGCTCAGTGTTCAGAATGGACTTGTATGAAAATGTCCCTCTCTTAACAGGACCATGTATGATGAATGTTCTCAAGGATTTTTTTTTGAAATGTAAAGAAATATTTCAAGTAGGTAAACTTAGGGCTGAGTGTATGTGTGTGTGTGACAGTAGGTAGAAAGCTTACCTAACATGTCTGAGGCCCAGCGTTCAATCACAGCACAACATAAGCCATGCATGGTGATGCCCACCTGTTATGCAACTGGGGAGGTGGAAGCAAGAGGATCACCTACCAGAATTTGACCCAGCCTGGAATATATGAGAGTCTGCCTTTTCTTTTTAAGTTAGAGTCAATAGAAAGATTTTAATCTAAATTATATGATCCTAAAGATACTGAAGGTAGAACTTGAGGGAGAGGTGCCTATGGCAGTGAAAAGGGTTCAGTTTTTATTGAGTTCTAACGTAACTTTCCCATTTCTCTCTGTTAGGGTTTTAGAAGAAGCAGACCACAGCAGCATCAGCAACACCTTTTTCTTTAGCGCTATGAGACACTTCTCATGTTATGCTCTAGATGTGGATGTCTCTGTGTAGTTTATACGTATTATCACTTTGGAATTTAGGTATAGAATTGTTTGGGGCTCCTGCTAGAACTTCTTTTTTATGTTTGATATTAATTTTTTAAAAATCACAGATAAGGCTAGGCTAGTCATGGTGACTCATGCCTTTGATCCCAGCACTCTGGTGGCAGAGACAAACAGATCTCTGTGAGTTCAAGGCCAGCATGGTCTACATACAGTGAGACGCTGTCTTTGGGGGAAAAAAGGTAGCTGTGTTTCACTATCATTCTCCCTTGTCATTTATCTTGTGTTTTTGAAACCTTGTTTTCACACACCACCAGCAACTCTTCCTGTCTTCTCATTGGTCTACTGGTTCAGCCTCTGGTGTAATTGCTATTCCCAACTCCAGTATTACGCCTGTATCCATGTTTGGACACATCACATTGTAGCTGATAATATGACCATATTTCAATAAATTAGCTATCTTTATAATCATGAGTATTTTATGCATTCAAAACCACTCTGAGGGAATCTGTAACTTTCTTGAGACAACCAAAGGGCCCATGACCTCTGATAGTGGACCCAAACTGGAGAAGGGATATGGATAGGTTTTAGTGGGAGTGGCAAGCAGAAAAGGAGCCTAGTGAATATAGTTTCTTATTCATGTTTCAGTTGTGGTTTCTTCCATGATTCTTGCTGTCTTCCTACTAGATAGACTAGGGTGTAGAGGGAAGACCTGTGTCAGCAATTTGAATAAGTAGCTTTGTGAGTTAATATTTGCTAAATAACTAAGACTTGATGGATGCCAAAAAGTGGAATAGAAGAATTTCAGCATTTATTTTGACCAGAGTTCTTAGTAAAACAAGAATAGAGAGATATTCCTAAATTTTCACATCTCAGACCAGAAACCACCATTTTGTTACTAGAAATGGTAAGATGCTTGAATTCTCATTTTCGTCTTTAGTAAAATGCTAAATAACTAGTAAAAAATCATGAATCAAAGCCTGTTGGGATGTTGCTTATAATTGCACAGGAGGCTGAGGCAGACTAACACATTTCAGGCCAGCCTTGGCTATGTAATGAGACTGCCTCAAACCTCCCTGCTGTCCTCCTTAGCCCCAGTGTTACTGTTACATAACATTGTCATGGAAATACTGAATAAATACAGTCAGACCAGAAAAATAAAATAAAATCGGGTATTATTTGCTATTATTTAACATTATATACATGGAAAAAAGCAAAGGAAATAACTGAGATATTACTACGAGTAATGAGATTTCAATGTGATAGCTAGTTATAAAATTAAAAATACATAATGTTGCTGAGAGGTGGTGGCACACACTTTAATCCCAGCACTCGGGAGGCCTTGAGGCAAGTTGGTCTTTGTGAGTCCAGGGCCAACCTGGTCTACAAAGCGAGTTCTAGAACAGCCAGAACTGTTCCACAAAGAAACCCTGTCTCAAAACACAAACAAACAATACTGATTCATTTACAGAATTTTCCTTGCTAGTCTTTAAAGTGAAAGCCCTCCATGAGAGTTAGTGACAGAGACTATACAAATAGAATTCTCTCCATTTTGAATGGTATATTTCCATTTTAAGTTTTTAAACTATTTTGAAAGAAAGTTGTAATGAATACATTTTGAGTAACTGGGTTTTTTTTTCTTAAATTCCTTGTGGCTTGTGACACTTGCTTTATACTTGGTAAGTGGCAGAGAAGTTGTAATCTGATCTTCAAGCCATATTTGGTAAATAATAATTTTCTGTGGAGCCCGCTGTTCTATCAGTAAGAGGGAAATTATTGCCCATATGTAGTAGAAGGCTTTTCTTTGCCTTAACTGCAAAAAGACCAAGTTATGTCATGGACTAATTACTTTCTTGGGGTTTTGGTGGTGGTGGTTTTGGAATTTAAGCTCTGTATCCCAGAGGTACATTTAAGACTGTTGTTGTACCTATATTCTGCTTTACTGGGAGAGAAATTTTTGTTCCTGTTTACTACAGACTATCTTTGTATCCTAAATGTAAATTTTTACATCCTTTGTTGTCTTCAGCTCTGAGAATTGAACTGTCTTCTAGTTATTCTGAAAACAGTATTAATCAATTACTTCTCTTAGAATGTGATGCAGTTTAATTACACATAAAGCTTATTAAACATAGCTGTTACTTTAGCACTTGTGAAAATAAGCTTAAGTATACCTATGTATTCAGAGCATAAAGCAAACAGGAAAAGAATGTGTTTCATTCTTTAGTAATGCAGAAGTTTGTGTTGGGAACCTGATATGGAGCAGACTTTAGGTATTTATGTACACAAGCGAACTTACATGGCAGCCCAGTGAAATGAGCAACTCTCTGCAGTTTGATAAAAAGGGGACTTTGGGTGGAAAAAATTTAATTCAAGGCCATATTGAAGTGAGATTTGAACCAAGGTTCCTGTCTTCCAGGATTCTTTTCTCTACAGCATGCCATCACAAAACATGAAAAGCTTACACACGCACACCCGCCACCGCCAAAATTACTTTGTGTTTTTGCTGTGTTGGTATGCACAGAAATGCGCAGAGTTTACTTGTTAGCCTTTATCCATACTGTTTTGTCTTTGTCCCATTACAGTCCTCATGTTTGATAGAACAGAGATTTCTACTACTGTGGGATTCATTTTTACAGGAATTCCTAAAGGTGCCAGCCTACTGAGAATCAAGTGTAAGGACATCAGTTGAGGTCTCTGGAAAGCTAATTAGTACATTGTCTACCACTGGCCTCCCATTTCTCTAACTTTGTAGTTGCCAGTTTGTTTTTGTTTTAATATGGCCCTAAGAATTTATTTTAATGAATGAATCTATTTTGGTAATGGGAAAATAATTTCCAGTGGGTTAGGAAGCACGTCTTATAAATTGTTCTTTGCCACCTTCTTTAGGCATTACCGGGTGTTTTTGAAAATTGCAACTTGAGCCAGATGTGGTGGCGCACGCCTTTAATTCCAGCACTGGGGAGGCAGAAGCAGGTGGAGCTCTGCATTTGAGGCCAGGCCAGCCTGGTCTACTGAGCGAGTTCTAGGACAGCTAGGGCTATTAGAGAGAAACCCTATGGAACTTGGAATTGAGTTCGTTGCCTGAATCTATCTAAAACATTCCTAGGAAGCCTCTGCAGCATCTCTGACCTAGGAAATAAGGAGAGCAGTTAAAAGATGACAGCGAGGGAGGAGTAAACCTGAGAGTGAAGGGTTTCTAGTTCCAGTTTTATCGCTGAAAATGGGAATTGCTGCTCCTGTGTTACTGTTGCACTGACCTCTGGCAGGCAGGCTTCTGTCCAGAATTGTGGGAGATTTCCCAAAGGCTACTTTTCACTTCCCAGAAGTGAACTGGGCAGGTGAAGAGTATGCTTCTCTGAAGTAGTTTCCTCTGGCCACTGTGTTTCGGAAACCTTGTCCTGCTTATGAGAGGCTTCAGGGAAACAACCAAACGCCCCCAGCCCCACCCCTGTGCGCGCTTTCGGATCTCAGAGTGTTGTCTACTCACATTCCTTATTCTGCCTACCTCTAGTTTCACTGTAGTTTCTCTTGTGCTTTCAAGGCTGCAGACCCAGTTCCTGGACCTGCCCTGGAAAAGAAGTACCCAGTAGAGATGGGCTCACTGCAGTAACTTAATTAAACATTTGTAAGCTGCAAATGAGCCAACCAAGGACAGCTACAGTTTGAATTTTTCTATTTCCAGGTATGCGAAAGTCGGGGCACTCAAGCATAGACTGTGTGATCTGTAACAACACACAGTTCACAACTTAACAGTTCTCTGGCTTTAAAACCGAGTGACATAGTAACCGCCCTAACATCTAGTAACACGTGGCTAGCATCAACTTGTAGCTTAACTTTTGCCTGAGTAGTTCTAGTTTAATTTGTTTGCTAATTGTGACAAACTAATGTAAAAACATTTTAAGAGAAATAATGCTGAAGTGCTACGTAGTCAAGCCCTGCAGATGTGCACAATAGTGCTCTGGTCTCCACTGAAAGTGACCATTGACAGCACCGTCCTGCTCTAAGGTCACGTGTGGGGCAAGCAATATTGGAAATTACATGAATGAAGCAGGCTTTCCTTTCCAGTGTCCTTAACTGTTATAACTGATACATTTATGAAAGTTAGCACATTCTCCAGTCACTGGAAATGATAGGCTTTGTTTACAGATTAGACCAAATACTGTATTTACATGGTATATTTACCAAAATTTAATTGTATTTCCATGTAATATTTACATATATATGCAAATATATACATACATACATATATATTACTCGATTGCTTGAAAGAAGTCAAATGGGAAAGTGAAAAATAATGATTGTCCCAGAGTATAGCTAAAAAGGTGAATATTGAGGTTTCCTAGTGCATTAGATTTTAATCAGGAAAAGCATTAGGGAGTCAAGTCAGTTGGGTTTGGGACTTTTAAGGGCTTTAATTAATTTTACCTGTTTATATAGATTTGAAACAGTATTTATAAAACATTTAGTTGCTGAGTATATAGCCCTGCATATCTTTTGATTTTAACTTCATCTAAGCCAAAGATAACCCAAAATTGAACAAGGGGATTTTGTATCCCAGCTGTGGGTTTAACCAGTGATCCTAGTGCTCCAGCATGTGTTTGACTCCTTCCTTCTCCAGTGTTAATGCATAATGAGTTACTGTGGGAGATTATATAACCTTATGGTATTGACAGAACTGTGGCTCAGTGATGTTGAATTACAACTAGAAAGGGAGCAACCATAGCAACTATATGAGTGTCATTACCCTATTAAGTCAACTAATGGGGAAATTAAGGAAGGAAATGTTCATGAGTACCAAGTCTTGCCATTTTCAGAGATGTTATTAATAACAGTGAAATTTTCTCTGCTGTTGAACATGCATTGTGTATAAGACACTGCCAGGTACAGTAGAGATAGAAATGAATGACCATTGCTTTCAATGAGCTTACAGGCAGATAAAGTGGGCTCTCCCCTATCTCCAATACTGTACCAACCATGGATCAGAAATTTGTTAGGACTGTACAGGTTGCCTATGTGCTTTACCATATACAGGTTGTTGAAGAATATTATTCCCTAAACAGTAGACTGACAAATATTTGCCTAGGATTCACATCATATTTGGGTATTAGAAGTAAGTAATCTAGGGTGCGTATAGGTCATATACAAAAACATGTCCCTTTTTTGTCTTGAACTAATCTTCCTTGGATATTGAGGAAGAAATATAAAATATCAGAATAGAGATATAAACCGCATGCTTAGTAGTGCCCTAGAGAATCGCCTTTGTGAAGAAGGCTTTCCGCTGAGCATTGGAAGATTAGATTTTAGCAAGAGTATTTCATAGTACAGATGTTCTAAAACTGTAAGTAGTAGTTCAGTGTATTTAGAGAATAGTTGGGATCTGGTGAGAAATGGAGCTATGGTATATATGTTTCAACTTGCAGTGCAAAGAGTTTGTACTTGATTTAATAGGCAGTGAGAATTCGTTGAAGACTTCTTAAAGCTGCATAAAAGTCGGTGAGTGCTTTGGAAAGGCTGGAGTAGAGTAAGTGTTATTAATGTTGAAGATTGTGCAATAGTGAGCCTTTGTCCACCTTTGCATATGATAGTTTTCCATAAGGGAGTTGTATACAACTTAACAAAAGGGATGGGTCATAGTTTTTCACCAAAGGCTGAAACAGTCTTAAGGTGAACTGTTTACTCGAACCCTGAAACTCAATAAGATGTACTCATCTACTTATGAGTTTAATTGGTTAAAAGAAAGGTAAGGAGTAATAAGAGTTCCCCAATGAAAACTGCTGAAGCTTCATTCAGAGACCTGAGGTGGCCAGCTGGTACTGTGGCCATTTGGAGACTTCATTAAGATCACATTCATATATTTTAGAAAGTTTCTATTGCACTAGGTTTCCATACCACTCCACAAATGCCCTCAGTTCTAGCTGCCTGTCCTCAAATTCCTCGCCCTCCCTACCTGATCCTCCCATTCTAGCCCCACCTGCCCTGCCCCCAGTCCACTCATAAAATGTTTCCCCCTTCCCAGGGAGATCCATTGTCACACACTGCCTCCCACCCCACCCTATCCCGCCCCTTCCTCTATACCTAACCTCTCTGGATCTACAGATTGTAAATTGATTATAATTTACTTAATAGCTAATATCCACTTATAAGCAAATATATACCATATTTATCTTTCAGGATCTGGGTTACCTCAGTATGATTTTTTTCTAGTTCACCCATTTGCCTGTAAATTTCATGATATCATTTTTTTAACAGATAGATAACATTCCATTGTATAAACATACCACATTTTCTTTATCTATTTTTGTGTTGAGGGACATCTAGGTTGTTTCCAGTTTCTGGCTATTGTGAGTAGAGCATCAATAAACATTGTTGAGCAAGTGTCCTTGTGGCAGGGTGAATCGAGTGGAGGGGGAAAAAAAGGAGGAGGAGAAAAGAAACAAACCTAGGCAACTGGGTATGGTGTCCTATGCTGTAATCAGAACCATTGGAGACTGAGACAGTAGGGTCATGAGTTTGATGATGGCAACCTGGGCTACATGGAGAAACTCTATCTTCCAAAATGAAAGCAAGCAAGAAAGATTATAGAATTGGAACCATATCTTTTAAAATTACCTTCAAAACCTTCCCTATGTATTTATTTTTTTTAAATCTCTTTAGAGGATATATTTTGGACTTTATATATTGAAGGCTTTATAATATGTGTGGATTCTGTGTCTTGATATTTTCCATCAGTTTCTTATATATAGTAATTTGGATGTCTTACCCCACTAAGAAAAAGACTGATGATTTTCCTTAATGTGGCTATGCAAGAATTTCTTTCTCCTTGAAGGTAATTGTTGTTTGGGGTGAAGGGGAGGGGAATTGAGATGGCTCTGTAGTTAAAGGCAGGCACTTGTCACCAAACTTGATGACAGGAGTTTGATCACAGAGATCCAAATAGTATAAGGAGCAGCCCAACTCCTGAAAGTCAGCCTCTGACAGTGACGTGTTAATAAATATTTAACTGTATCATCACAGTTTTCATGTATCAGGTTAATTCACTTCTTACAAATGTTTATGGTTATAAGACCAAAACATGAGTTTTTCCTAATATTCTGGTTTTCTTTTCTCCTCTTTTTATCTATAAATAAGAATTTGTTAACATGCTTTAGTCCCTGTTTTCTTTTAGATGATATTTATGAACAGGATAGATTATCTGAAAAAACTGCAGTGAAAGGAAGCACTGGAAAGTAACTTTGTTTCCATATTTAAATGCTAAAGAATTGGAAAAATAATAAGATACGAAGTGGAAAATACACACAAGGTAGTCAGTTATATAATATGTTTGTCTCAGATTTATTGCACTTTTCTTAATCCATAGAAAATGGCAGCATCCACCACAAAACCACAGAACACCAATTGCCAAGTGTGGCTGACTTGCACATTCCTTTAAGAAAAACTTGTAACTTAACTACTGAGGCATAAGAAATAGTCAGCATTTATATCCTTAAGGCAATGCATTAAATGAAGAAATTGGAAAGGTTTCTTTCCTTTTTTTTCTTTCTCCATCCCATCCCATCCCCTCCCCAGCCTCATTTTTTAAGATTAGGTTTCTCTAAGTAGCCCTGACTGTCCTGGAACTTGCTCTGTAAATCAGGCTGCCCTCGAACTCAGATCTGCCTGTCTCTTGCTTTCCAAGTGACAGGATTATAGGAAGGTTTGTTTTTAAAAAAGAGAGGGCATGAGTCATTCTGTACAAGTATTGGTGTCTATTCTTTTTCTTTGGGAAGTTAATTATTTCTGGGCTTGTAAAGTCCAGTTTTTGGTAATACTTAATTTCTCTCTTCAAGTTATTAAATATATTGGGTTAGGCCATAATAGCTAACTTAAAATAATTAGCATTTGGATGACTGGTTTGGTGTATTGTTGTCTTAACAGTTAATTGATTTTTACAATGTGACTCCATGCAAATTCTATGATAAAGTTAATGCTGAAGATTGTTTATAGTCTTTTTTTTATTTTTTTTGTTGCTTAGTTTTGGGGGTTTTTTGTTTTGTTTGTTTTTTGTTTTGTTTGTTTTTGTTGTTGTTCTTTTTGAGACAGGGTTTCTTTACATGGCTCTGGTTGTCCTAGAACTCACTACACAGACCAGGCTGGCCTCCAGATCACAGAGATCTGCCTGCCTCTGTCTCCCAAGGACTAACTAGGATTAAAGACGTGTGCTACTATGCCTGTCAATTATTTTTATTGTAAGTGGTGATAATTGAATTTCAGATTTTTAGTTCAATAGCTATAATTTTATTTCTTTCATAGAAAAATATTGACAGATATTTTGATATTATGCTCCTAAAATTATAACATTATACTTGAAGAAATAAAATTCCAATATTTGTTAGAAAAATAATGTTGATAACCCAGACTTGGTGGTTTATCCCTTTAATCCTAGCACTTGGGAGGCAGAACCAGATGAAGTGAATTGGAAGCCAGCCTGGTCTATATAGAGAGTTCCAGGCGAGCCAGAGTGACATAGTAAAGTCTGTCTGGATGAGAAGAAGAAAAAGAAAAATGTTGACTTTTTTAGGCTGATTAATGACATTTGTAAATTCTTTAAAAATGAATCAAATATCAGTTGTTACCTACCTGGCCTACACTGTTGCAACAATGTAAAAAATATTTGAATAGAGTCTATGTTTAGATAATATGATTCTGTCTTAAATTGGAAATCTTCATTGAGATGAAAAGATTTTATAACTTCCTTTAACTTTAAAAGCTGGTAACATCATCTAGCTATTCCAGCTGCACATGAGTTTTATAGTTAAAGACATTATTTCAGAATAACTCACTGAAGCCTGCTAATGTCAGCCAGTCCACAGAAGCAGCATGGAACTGCTGACGGAGAGAGCAGCTTTCTGCCTTCCTCTGGACACCTGGAGGTTACTGTTTCAACAGCTGGTAAAGTCAGAGGAGTTTTGACATGTATCTAGTTCTGTTAACTTTTGATGCTCATGTTCCTAAAAATCACTATGAATTATAAAAGTATCCCTCCCTAAAACAGCACAGAATGATAGGGGTAAGTGAGAGTAGAGATACAGCTCTCAGAAACTTTAGTCATAAACATTTTTAAAAGCTAAGAACCTTTTTTAAAGATAGTACAGTTTTATTCGTGTTAAAGTCAAGAAATGTGTATAAATATTACAATAAATATTGTACTTTGTCTCGAACAAGATCTGAAATTTGCCTGTGGAAGTGAGTTTTATGAAATAGTGAACAAAGAATTTTGAAACCAAAGAAAACTGTGACACAGGATGTGGCTGGTGTAGTTCATAACACACAGAGGCAAAAGCTGATAAATGTTAGGGCTATGTTTTTTGTGGGGTTTTTTTGTGTGTGTGTCCTTTTTTTGTTCTTGTGTGCAGCTTTTCTCAGCCAGAGGTTGTTTGGGTTTTTTAACCTTGTGCTTCTCCAAAATGAAATTGTAGGAAAACACACTTAATGTTCAAATAATTGTCCAATAAGTCAATTATGTTAGAACAAATTTATCACTTCAAAATAGATGTTACAACCAAGCTGATTTCTAGCTGAAGGGAAGGGAAACATTGAACTTGAGAGATTAGGTACTGTTTTAGTAGCCTTCAAAACTGGCTGTAGCACAATCTTTAGAGATTTACCGCAGAGAGAGAGAGAGAGAGAGATGCCCAAAGAGGGGTCACATCCTCTTGAGCTAGAGTTACAGGTTGTTATGAATTGGACTTGGGTCCTCTGAGTTAGCAGTACATATTCTTAACCAATAGCCATCTCTACATCCCCTCCATATAAAGTACTTCATTTAGAGCTGATAATATGAAACGGTGAAACTGATGTTTTTATGTAGATAGTGTTGTTAGCAATTGGGGATTGTTTCTGAGTGGAATTGGATTGTGGGTAGCACAAGCCCACTGTGATTTTTCTGGCCTCTTTAAATCCTTTCATCCAGTAGCTTCCCAGGACTCTGTCCATGTCAGCATTTCGTGCTTTATAGAAAGTCATCCCAAAGTCAATTTTAGAATATCATCTCCTTACCTTCTTACTCATAAACTGGGGGAGATCCTAATGTGATTGAGAAGTGAGGCTTGTGTATTTCTTTATATTGTTTCATATTCAACAGAAATATGTTTTTCTTTTTAAAATAATTAAAATTGTTCCAATTAAACTCATTGTTATGTAAGAATAGAACAAAGATAAACCCTGCACTTGGAAATTTGAGGCAGGTGGATCATGAGTTCAAAGTCAGGCTGGGAATATATAGCAAAATCTTGTCTCAAAATGATATATGTACATTTTTTATGTAATAATATTAAAACTGTACTGTAGGTGTATCTCAGGGTCTCTAAGAGAAACCACCCTACAGACGAAGTTTCCCTTCTGTCGTAACAACTCCACACCCCATGTGCCCTCTTCCTAGTCCCCTTCTTTCCTCAACTACCCTTACTTACTCTTCTCACACATCATCTCCAGAATCCACCTGCTATTTGGTCTTGCTTCATCTCTAACATTATTTACATAGCTGTCCTTTATGACTCCAACTCCCTCAGTTGAGATCTGTTTAAATACACATAGCATAGTTTATACTACTCCAGCACCTGGACACAGGCTTGCATAGTGTTGGGGTCTTCATTTAGCCGTCTCTGTTTCTAACATACGCTAACTTGTTCAATGAACACTGAAAAGGAACTCTTTGAAGGTTAAGTCAGCTTCAATATTCTGCAGCCAGGGTAGCATGAAACCCTGTTTACTAAAAGTTTGGTCCTTTCTACTTTAATAATATAATTAACGTACACTGTGTAATCTTGGAACTCTTGCTATTTATTCCATTTTGTTAAAAATAAAATTGTAGTATCACTGTCTCATTGATACTTTCCTGTGTGTTTTTGCTGTCATTGTCATCTTAACATGAATTACCCGTTTGATTCTCATGACAGTTGAATGACGTCTTATAGAGGAGGAAACTGAAGGATTGAAAAAGTCAATGATTTGCAAAAGAGAAATTTCAGGAATCCTCAGATTTCTACTTAGCAACTGCTATGTGTCAAATATGTGTTCAGTATACATTATTACTTCATTTAGTTTGAGATAAGATGGTGTTGGTTGCTTCCATTTTTAACTATTAACGTTTTATTTTTATTTCTTTACCCCTTTTAACTAAAAAAATCCTCTAGAAACAAACATGACTTGTTTCTTGTACGCTTAGGAAAGTGTTCTTGTCACAGCTGATACTTGTCATGTTTGAATTATGAATCTCTTAAGAAGCTTATAGAAGCTACCTTACCAGTTTCTTTTATTTTAAAAGGTGACTTTGGGAGCTCAGTAGATGGCTCAGTCTGAGTTCAATACTCAGAACACATGTAAACATGCTAGGCATGGTGGTGTGTCTTATAATTCCAGCAGTGGGGAAGCAGACAGATGTCTCCCCTGGCTTACTGGCCAGCCATTCTAGTTTAATGGATAAGTTCCACGCTAATGAAGACTCTTTTAATTGCCATATCTATAGGACGGTATTTTCCTCAGGTGTTTCTACATAAGATATTTACCAATATATGGCAGGATGCTCCAATGATTGGGGTATTTGGCATCTTCTTGACCGCCTGTAGTTTACAGTGCATCTTAAAGCAGTAAAGAAACCTTTAACTATATCTCAAACATATTGCCACCAAAAAACTTATTTTCTGTACAACAGTAACATTCCTTGAAATGTACTTAAATGGTAAATAACAAAGTGAGTGACACAGTCTTCAAATAGATTTCTTAAAATTGGAATTGTTAAAATTGGAATTGTTAAATTTGTTCTTGTTTCTTCTAAACATGATCATCATACCTTTCGATGTCTTGAGAATTCTGTATGCTTGTTTCCTGCTAACCAGAGGCCATAGTAGCTCTTTACAGCACTGCAGTTTATTTTAGAAAAAGCTTAGTATGGCTTTATTAGAAACAGGCATCCGGCTGTGTTGTATTTAGCACCTGAAGGTCCATCACAAATATGGTTCACCTTTGATATCAGTTAAAGAAACTTCAGAAGAGATTTATTGTAGCTGCTATGAACTGGGTAGCATAGCATCTTAGCATAGGAAGTAGTCTCTATTTGCTGTGAGAGGTAATCTTCCAGAAGAAGGTTGTTAGAATGTATCTTGTTTTTATACTGAAATTCAGTGAATGCCATTAGTTTGGTTTTTCTTTATAGTTTAATTTTTCTACAAGGGCTTTAAAATGGTTGCATGGTTATTTATTCACTTGTTTAAGGCCAAGAAGATTTTGAGTTTCAGGGTAGGCTGGGGCTGCATAGTGAGTTCAGCACCAGCCTGGGTCTCAAAAACTAAAACAAAGAACATTATATTATTTAATTATTTATCTGCTGGCCTCCACTATTACTAGTAAGTCAGTACTCAGATGGGCATCGTAACTTACTCCTGTAATACCAGAAATCAGAATGCTGAGGCAGGAGGATTGCACCAAGTTCAGACCACCTTGGGCTAGAGAGTGAGCCTTGTCTATAAATATGCTGTTACTCTGGCTATAGGTGTCATTTCTTGGGTGTGTTCCATGGTTTATAGCAGTTAAACATATTGGGCCTCTGTATGATTTTCCTTTTAGTCACAATTCCATCAGGTTTGTTTGTCTTTATCCACCTGCTGGCCTGTCCTGTTTTTTGGTCTCTAGTTATAAGTACATGAAAGCTTTCGTTACTAGCTGCTGGACGCCCACTCGCACTCGTCACTCACCATCTTCAAGATTGCTTTAGCTTCAAGTTCACTGGCTTCCTACTGTAGATAAGTATGGCCAGTAAGGTTTTTGTTTCAAGATGTTCTAGTTCTTAAACAGAAAATTATTATATGCAAATTTCATATATATGAATACATAAATATAATTCTGTTTATTTCCTGAGAAGTCCAAGTATATTTGCCCCTACATTCATGAGTATAGTTAAGTAGCTACTTTTAAATCTATTTTGCTAATTCCAGTAGCCAAATTTTGGGCTTATTCTCCTTTGGTTTCCTTTTTCTTGGAATCTCAGATGGGTTATTTGAACACCTGACTGCTCAAAGTGTCTCTCATGTGTGTAGTCCAGAGATCTAACTAGTGGGCAAAGTGTATGCAAGATTAGGCTTCTGACTTATGGTCCTCGTTTTTCATGAACCTCTCTGTCCTACTGGGAAGTGTAGTTGTGCATCTGAGTAATGTTTCTCATTGTGTCCTCATTATCTAGAAAAGCAAGTCAGTAATAACATGACTGTGCACACTTTAATAATGGAATAAATTAGAATTTGTTTTCATTCATCTAATTAATGAAGGTGTTTCTCATTTGCGTTTTTATTTGCCCATTTCTAAGGTCGTGTGTAAATTATTTTTTTCTAAGTCTAAGTTATTTGAAATGTTTTAGAAACTAATGTGAAAGAAGCTTCACAATAAAATTTCCATCCAATGAATGTTGCCTGCTTTGTGAGCCTAGAGTGACCTAATCTCGGGAATACAATAGTGAGCTTCAGAGTTCTTGTCCTCTAGAGGTCACTTATAAATGTGACAATGGAAGAAGTAGTGTGCAGATGGGATTTTTTTTTCTTTAACATAGGCAGAGTGATCAGGAAAACTGTCTTTTAAGTGAGTGGCATTTGATGAGTGACTTTAAGGAAGTGAAAAAGAGCCTTCAAATAGCTGAGGCAAGAACCTTAAAGGAAAAACATGGTTGGCTTCTTTGAAAAGATACCAGAAGCCCATTAGCAACTGAGGAAACAAGGAATGTGGTAGGAAGTGAAATTAGAGGGTGTTAGTTAACAGGAGGCTTTGTGGTATGCCGTTGTTTTGAGCCATAGGGATAAGGTGGATACTTCGTGTATTTTTCACAAAGGCTGTGAACAGGGAAAAGACCATTGGTGTGAAAGGTATGGATACTGAAACATAGAATAGAGGCGGAGAAGAGACCAATAGGAGACTTTTGCAGTAATAACTAAGGTGTATTAAGGTACCTCAGACAGAAGCCGTAGAGGTGAGAAATAATTGTCAAATAAAAATAGTTTTGCAGTTAAAGTACAGCCAAGCTTAGTGGTAGATAAACATGGAACAAGAGGAAGAACACCTATGTGTGTGATACAGTGGAAAACTGAAGTAGGAAAGACTTATTTTGCATAGTGGAGTTGATTGTGCCTTTAAGAACTGGGTATAAAGCAAGATACAGATTGGAGCATTAAGTTTTAGAGAAAATATACATAGTCTTCTATGGAGCCACATTTTCAGAATTTTTGTTTGTTTGTTTTTTGGTTTTTTGAGACCGGATTTCTCTAGCTTTGGAGCCTGTCCTGGAACTAGCTTTTGTAGACCAGGCTGGCCCCGAACTCACAGAGATCCGCCTGCCTCTGCCTCCTGAGTGCTGGGATTAAAAGCGTGTGCATTTCAGATTCTTAAGGGTTTTAAGTAAACAAGGTTTTGTGCCCAAGGCTCTCCTGTGCTTCTGGCTTCTCCTTAGAAGAATGAGAAAAGACGTCCTCGCCACAGCTTCTTCATCTAATGCATTTGACACTGCCGCTGTAGCGCCTACAGATAGAGAGGAAGTAGAGATCATTTCAGAGTTTGCTATTAGAAGTGGTAGTTTGTATAGCTGTGTGGAAATCATTAAGCCTAAATAATACTTTCATGGTCTATATTGTTAGGCACTAAGGCACAGACCCTTTCATACTGTAATTATAAAGTCACAGCAGTATTCATTCTAAAATGAGTTCTCATTAAAAAAAAAATTTTTTTCTTTTCACAGAAAATGCTTGGCCAGAAGAGATGAGTACTAATTCCACTCAGGCCTAGAATTGCCTATTAAGACAGTCCTGAGCAGGTGACACACGAATGGCCCAAGGAAGCCACCAAATTGATTTTCAGGTTTTACATGACCTGCGACAAAAATTCCCTGAAGTGCCTGAAGTTGTTGTATCCAGGTGCATGTTACAGGTTAGTGTTCAATGATTTCTAGATTTATTGATAAAAAATACTAACTATAAATTATTAAGCTGATGTTTTTTATATATCAGAGGAAAACTCTTTGTCATTACAGTGCTGTAATGAAAAGAAATGTTCTTTGGTGTCTCATAGTAACATGTGGCCTGTGGCAAAATGAGGCTCTGAGTACCTACCTCTAATATAGACATTGTCTGTGGTATAGATAGGAAAGCCAGATGTGTGCTTATATGCTATGATCTCGCTCTTGTTTCCTCATTCTTGTGAGATTTTTAAAATCCCAGATTGTTGTGTAAAAATGAGGAAAAAAATCATTAAGGAGTCAAAAAACCTTGTTCTTCTGTTGATTTGGTACTTAAAGCATTTGTCACCCCTGTGTGTGTGTCAGTTTCTTATCTCTGCCATGAGTGATTTATATGAACAGTGCGTAGTTCCCAATTGTAAAGAAAAAAATGTTTTATATTTCTGAGTTTACTTTAGATGTTTTCCAATTAATCTCTTCAATTTCTACATTGTTATTAGTATACAAAAATTCTAGAAATCCATAATTCTAAATATTACATAAATAATTATGTATACTTCAGTGTAATCTTGATGTATTGAGAAAACAAACCAAGCATTCCGGAGGCAGAGCACTGGGGGGAAAAATCAACCATTTTTCACTTCTTGTTTGTTTATTTCTTGTTCAAATGGTGTAGACTATCCTTTTTTCCTTCCTTCCTCCTTCCTTCCTTCCTTTCTTTTTTTTCTTTCTGTTTTACATCCCAGCTGCAGTTTTCTCTCCTCCCAGCCCCTCCTCTACGCCCTCCCCTCTGTTTCCACCCCCCGATCCACTCCTCTGTTTATGGAAAGGGCAGGTCTTCCATGGATATCAACAAAACATGGCACATGAAGTTGCAGTAAAACTAAGCACCTCAGGGACTACTGTTTCTTAACAAGAAGAGTTCTGAGGTGATTTTTATCAGACTGGAGACATTTTAACATTGATTTTTCTCTGACTCCTAATCCTCCAGTTCTCTGAAGTTTGCCTCTGGTGTTGAGTTGTGTTGTTTGGTTTCTTGTTACTTGTTAGCAGATGTTTATTATTGCCCATCTTCTGATTGGCCCCTTTGACAAGAGAGTATTCGTCTCCTTGCTTCTTAAGTATGAACAGAATTATTGTCCCAAAGGATTCTTTTGTTTGTTTGTTTTCGAGACAGGGTTTCTCTGTGTAGCTTTGGAGCCTGTCCTGGAACTC
>LOJH01002541.1:27323-42479 GCA_001685095.1 Ellobius talpinus
CCTCTTCTGGCGAGTAGGCATACATGGAGACAGAACACTTTGTACATAATAAATAATAAATAAATCTTAAAAAAAACTACTCTGTGGACTAGAGAGATTGCCCAGAAGCAGTTTTACAACAAACTTGGATTCAGTTACTAGTGCCCACATAGAGGCTCACAACCATCTATAACTCCAGTTCTAGAGGATCCTCTTCCCTCTCCTGACCTCTGCAGGCACAAGGAATACGCATACATGCAGGCAAAACATATACATAGAAAATAAAATCAATATTTTTAAGAATTTTTTTTCCATATCTCTGTCCCAACAAATACATTTAAGATTGCATTTATTGTGGTCACTAATAACAGTTTAAATTATTGTCATATTTCTGTTTTCTATGTCTTTCATGTTCTTCCTTGCCCACTTGGTTTAAACCATGTGTTCTTCATTTTTCTTTTATTTTAATTTAGAAATTGAGTATTTCGTTTAGAAATTGCACCTTTGTTCCTTTCATTAGTAATTCCTAAACAGCATGTTAACATTTAAGAATAGGTTTTCATGTAAATATAAGCATAGCCCTTAAAGAGAAACACAGAGAAGATGTTCTTGGGCATTCTTTCCAAGACCCTGGCATACTTCTAAGATTTTGTACTTCCTAAATCTTTTTTATTTTCTAGCCTTTTAAACAATTGGCTTCCAGCCATCTCTGCCATCCTCACACGCTAACCATAGTTGACCTGCGTGGTTGTTATACTCAGCTCTTGGTAGTTTGTCATCATATGACAGCCTTTTCTTCATTTTCATGTTTAAAAAATTATTGCAGCAGCTACCTGTCATTGGTAAATTCTCCCAAACTTTGAAAGTGTTTCTACTTCTGTACTCTTGATAATTTAGTTAGGTGAACAAATTGTTCCTTTATCTTCTAGAATTATAATTTTATTTTCTTCAGTTTGGGTACACTTTTAAGAATTATCCTTCAAATCCTGATCTTTCTCCATACTCAATCTTTCCCTGGAATTCAATTTTAAATGTACAGATATACAACATTTAGCAAGTGATTCCATCTGAAAATTGTGCCATGTAGCTATCCCACTCATAATGCAATTACCATGGAGTTCCCAGGCCTGTATAGTAGTAATGTTACTGCATCCCTGGACTCTGGCATAACCTGTGTAGCGTGTCACTGTACAACATGGACACTTCAGGTAGTTGTAATACCATGGTAAGTATTTGTGTATTCAAATGTTTCTAAACATGTGGGCTTATCTTCTCTGGGTA
This sequence comes from Ellobius talpinus, assembly GCA_001685095.1. Classification (NCBI taxonomy): domain Eukaryota; kingdom Metazoa; phylum Chordata; class Mammalia; order Rodentia; family Cricetidae; genus Ellobius; species Ellobius talpinus. Next base: position 28,584 of record LOJH01002541.1, read on the forward strand.
GCAGCATCTCAAGGTGTCTTTTCAGTCAGCTGTCCTAGAAGACAAAACTCCCTTTCACAGGGCTGGCTCCCATCAGCATACACCTTTTGACAGCTTGATAAGCTTTCCCAGCAGCTCAGCATGTATGCTGCGAGATTTATTGCTTCTTTTAGAAATTCTGCTAAAGTAGTTTCACAAAGTGTAGTCTGAGAATGAGAAAATACAGTGTTTATCTAAATGAGTTTTTAATGTGCATTTTGAACAATTTGTTAATATTTGTGTGATTTTCTTGTTTGTTACATATGTCAAAATGTATTTACTCCATTACATACTCCCTTAGAAAATATCTGTAAAATTGTCATGTTAGAATATCTCATGCAAAGACCAGTGTGTCACGCAAGCGGAAAGAGACTTGATCTTTCCAAGAGTCAGGTGTGAACTACAGAACAGCGAGTGGATTAGTTGACTGTGTAAGAACTGTTTAAAAAATATGAGACTACAGACACTGTCTTCAGCCATAATGCAGTTTATGTGTACAGTATTTGCTTAAATAATTAAGACAGTTTCCAGATTAAGATTTTTGAAATTTTAAGTGCTTAACAGTACTTTGTTTTAATGTAACTCTGGGGTTCTTGCAAACTCACACAGAAATGTTTTTTGGATTCCTTTGCCCCGTTTGCTGCGGGTAGCTGCGGGAGTGGGCGGGTGCTCACGCTCGTCATCGTGTTGCAGCTCTGCTGCAGTGGGCCGGTGCTCACGCTTGTCATCGTGTTGCAGCTCTGCTGCAGTGGGCGGGTGCTCACGCTCGTCATCGTGTTGCAGCTCTGCTGCAGTGGGCGGGTGCTCACGCTTGTCATCGTGTTGCAGCTCTGCTGGTGCACCAGAAGGCCAGGATGGAACGGCTGCAAAGAGAGCTCGAGATGCAGAAGAAAAAGCTGGATAAACTCAAATCTGAGGTCAATGAAATGGAAAACAATCTAACTCGAAGGCGCCTGAAGAGATCAAATTCCATATCCCAAATACCTTCAGTAAGTCTTACACAACCGCTGTGACCTCTGTGCTTGCACAAGAGAGTAGGCTGGCTGCCGTAGTGTAAAGGCTTGCTCTAGTTTGCTGCAAATGCTCTTAATTCCTACTTGGTTCTCTGTCCTTACCTCCCCTGCCAAACTCCATTCTTTCTTAACTAATGACATAATTCAATACAAACCTTTTTCACATGGAATTATTTTTCAGCTCGAAGAAATGCAGCAGTTGAGAAGTTGTAATAGACAACTCCAGATTGACATTGACTGCTTAACCAAAGAAATTGATCTTTTTCAAGCCCGAGGTAAAGTTCAGTGCATAATCAGCTGAAATTCATTGAATTGATCTGCTGGCTCTTTTCCTGTCCCTGAGAACAGACTTACCAGTCACTGTCTCAGAGTTTTCACCTTTGAGCCAGATAGTGCTGAAGAACAGTTGGCTTTTTAGCGCCTCCTATCCCCCAATAAGTATGCAGTTCGTTCAAGAAGCCAGATATACTCAGTAGCCTTTAGATCTGCTGTAGCCTTCTGCTTAGCCCTGTGGTAAGGGAAGACAACTATTGTGTGTCTGGCTGCATGGTCAGCAGTTTGGCTTCTGTGAATAGAGAGTCTGTTAACAGAATTTATTACTATGGATGTATCCATGTAACTTTATTTTACCTTTCAAGAATTGTGTGTCCTCATTTCACTGAGACTATCTTTAATTGATAAAATAGAACATAAAAGTATAGTTATATCTTCTTAGGACCATGATAGGGCTTTATACTTTTTTGAGCGATTAGTAACCATCAATAATTTCTTACTGTAGTAAAACATACTTATATTTAAGTCAGTTCCATAAAAAAACCGAAGTAAAATTTTATCACTGAAATTTAATTCTGAAGTTGGGGAAATAATAGGAATATATAAAATTTAAAAAGAGACAAGGAAACTTAACAAAGAACTCTTGAGTTACAGTTTTGTGTGTAGTCCAGCATCCATTAAACTAAAAGATGGTTGGATTTTGCTTAAACTGATTTTAAAATGTTAATAAGATATCATTTTAACTTGTCACATAGAACCAGGGGTCTGCTTCTAATTTCTTACAAGCAATAATTTCACTTCTTCCCAGTTTACCACTTGCCTCTGTTTATGAGTATTATACCTATATTTTGAGATATGGTTTTAAAATTAAGAGAGTATAATTTAAAGCATTTCTTATGTTTATTTTTAGAAAGAAATGCTTGCTTTAAAAAATAAAATTAAGTATTTTTATATATCAAAAGTAATATTGATATATTTACTTTTTATATATTTCAGGACCACATTTTAACCCCAGCGCTATTCATAACTTTTATGACAATATTGGATTTGTAGGTCCTGTGCCACCAAAACCCAAAGGTTAGTGTATCCAATAAGTGTGAAAACTGTTACATTTTGAAAAGCAAAATCTTAGAAAATTTTAATTCTTTTTTCAACCTTCCACTTCAGAAGTGCTTCCAACTTTGGCATTCTGGAGTGGATTTAGGAAGGTGTTTGTTTATTTTCATTTACATTCTGGTGTTTGGGTTAGGGGATGCAAAAGTGTAATGTATTTAACTTTAAGAGTAATGTTTGAGACCTGCGTAACCACTGTGACTCCCAAAACAGAAAGTTTGGGTTTAAAACAAAGTACAAAAGTTTATTTTCTTTAAATTTTTAAACAATGATAAGGAAGTCACCTTACAAAATTTCATTTTTCAAACACATTGTTCTGTATAATTCTGAGTAATATATCCTGAATTCCAGATAAATTTCAAAAAGTATCATCTATTAACATTTTGTAGCATTGACAGTCACAGAATATGTGTGCACCAAACTAAAACATGTTGAAATAAGTCTGTATTTGAGCCAGGCATTAGAATATGTGTACAAATGGAATTATGTGCATAAATCTGACTGATTAAAGTAAAATATGTAGGCGTGTACATTTAGGTCACTATGACACTGCTAATCATCCATGGTGCATAATTTGCTTTTAGCCCCAAGAGAAGTTAAATTTAAAAAAAATGAAAATAGACATACAGTATTAAGAGAACAAATTTTGACTCCAAGAACACAAGGTAGAGTTGGTGAAAGTGTAGCTTTTGCATGGAATTGAAATTGTCTTCAGCCAACTTAAAATAGAAAGAACTGAAGGATATCAATGCAACCACAAAGAAGGGAAAACATACTCTTAACAAGTCTAGATGGTTTAAAAAACAGAGGAAACAAAAGAATCATCAGATAGCAAGGAAGACAGTTGGAAAGGCGAGAGGGGGAGAAGTTGCTAAGTCAGCACACTTTGCAACCAGTGCCTTCCATGGGAATACTCACCAACTGATGGAGCAAATGGGTGAATTTTAATAAGCAGGATTCAGCAATACGCTGAATCAAGAGACTCATTGTGATAAAGACATAAAAACTAAAAAGTGAAGAGATACAAAAACCTATTTTATAAAGTGGTAATAAGTGAAAATCATGAATGACTATAATTAATCAGACAGAATTTTTTTAATCTAAAGTGGTCTTGAAAGACAAAGAATGATTTTATGTATTTGATACACTCAATAAGAAGACACAAGCATTTACAGTACTATCTTACCTTAAAGTGTGTTTTAACAAACCTAAGGTCAGAATTATTTCAACCATCTTTCAACCTCAGTCTAATGAAACCAGAAAATTCATGGACAATAAGCAATATCCTCTTCACTATCCACTGGGTCTTGAGGAAATGAACTTGTAAAGTATCTGGAGCATGAGCTTGGAAATATGTAGCTCACTGATGTAAATTTACCTAGTAAGTCCAAGGCCTAAAGTTTGATCCCAGGACCCCACTTTTGACACAGAAGTATCTAGAAGAAAACAAAAACCAAACACACCAAAACCTGAGAGGCAACAAAAGAAACACAAATGTTCAGTTTATAGAGAGAAAGTCTGCATTAGAAACATAACTCACCCTAATTACACACCACAGGACCTAGCATAAGAAAGTAGACCCAAAGTTAATAGAAGGAAAATAATAACGAAGGGTAAACATAAATCATTTAAAACAGTAGAAAATCAATTAAAATACTTTAAAAAGTAAAATTACAAACCCTTAGCTAGACAGATTAAGGAGAGGGAAAATTAAAATAGAAATTGAAAGAGAAGCCATGACAACCTTGAGAAGCCTCAAAAACAGAAGAAAAAAAAACTCTTAAGGGACCAATGTGAACATTTCTGTGTCAGCAAACTAGTAACTTCTAAGAAATAAATTCCAAGAAATTCTATCCAACTGAATCAAGAAATACAAGCCTGCTGATAATGAGATTGAATCCATAATGAAAATATCTCTTTGAAAGGTGCAAAGAATTAAATAGCTTTTTGAGTGAATTCTGTGAGGTATTCAAAGAATTAGTACAAATTCTTTTCCCCCTGAAAACCTAAAAGGAACACTTGGAAATCTTGATGAGACCAAAGCTGGCCAAAGACTCAAGTAATAGGAGGCTCTAGGCCCAGATGAGCACGTGTGTGCGTTCTTCCTGTAGTTTTAACAGTATCCTAGAAGGACCATCACCAGGGCCAAGTGGCTTTCCCCTTGATATATAAGAACTGCTCGACATAGACATATTAGATTAATCAGTGGTTTACAAGTAGAAACAAGAAGCCATGCCACGTCAGTAGACACTTACAGGGCATTTGATGAAAATTCATCCGCTCCTGATTAAAGCATAAAATACAAGGTGCCGTAACCCAAAAAGGTTCCTCCTGTGAAACCTGATGGCCTGGATTCGGTCCCTGGAGCCCATATAATAGAAAGAATGTACTCCTGAAGTTGTCCTCTAAACTCCATACATGTGCCCTGGCGTGCATGTATTCCCTCACACACATACACCCACACAACAAGTTCATAAATATTAAGAGAATCAGTAAGCAAAGGGGATCTAACCTCAGCGTAAGAAAGGCTATTTGTCAAAAACACACAGGTCATGTCTTAGTGGGGGAAACTTAAAAGCCTTAGGAGTGCCCACCATCTCTACTTCTTTTAGGAAAAAAATATAAAAATCAGAAAATCAGATTTTCCCAAATCAGAAAAGAGGAAACAAAATTCCCCCTAAGTTGCAGAAACTGATCATGCACTTATCTCCAGCTGTAGTTTCTCTTAATTGGTAGCCAGCTACTCACATTCTAAAATACCATGTGGAATATCCCAGAAATAATTTATAACGTTTAGATAGAATTTATTAGTATAGTATTATAATCTGTTTTACTATGAAATGTTACTCTTTTAATGTGCCTAATTTATAAATTGTTTTATAGGTATTTATATGTTAAGAAAAATTATAGCATGTATCGGGATCAGTATTAGCCATGATTTCAAGCATCCACTGTTAATCCTACTTAGTGAATTCACTAATGTTGCAGTATATAAAGTCAGCCTTCAAAAATCAGTTGTTTCTTTCTACAATTATCAAAAGAAATTCATAGGTATCAAGAAAACAAGTCATTTTCACTCATAGTGACAATCAAAAAGATAAAATACTTTAGAGAGGCAGAAGAATTTTATACCAGAATTATAAATTACTGAAGAAGGAAATTAGAAAAATTCATGTTCATGGATTGGAAAAATTGTACTGTTTAGTTATCTAAGATAACCAAGATGATTTACAAATGTATTTTTTTAATGTACATCAGTGTTTTACTTGCATGTATCTGTGTGAGAGTATTGGATCCCCTGGAACTAGAGTTACAGACAGTTGTGAGGTGCTGAGAATTGAACCTGGGTCCTGTGGAAGAGCAGCCAGTGCTGAGCCACCTTCAGCCCCAATCCATAGATTGTGTAGTCACTATCAAAATTCTAATGTCATTCTTTAGAAAAATGTCCTAAAATTCATACAGAAAAGACTCTGAATTGCCAGAGCAATCTCAAGTGAGGACAAAGCTGAAGATAACATACTCTTATTTCGAAACAAATGACAGAGCTGCAGTAATCAAAACAGTACAGTGCTGGGTAAACAACATGATACCCAGGCTGGAGGAACAGAACAGAAACAAGCAAGGTGCATTGGTAGTCGCCTTATCTTTAATAAGGGGCCAGAAACTCACAGTGAGTTTTTCAGTAAATGAAACTGGCGAATAATGGGATTGGCCCCCTACCTCACTTCATATACAAACATCAGCTCAAGTGGAGCTGGTAGAATGTTTGAATGGTAAGGGCACTTGGGGCCACCAACCCACGATGAGCTGTGTTCAGTCCTCAGGGTCTGCATGGTGGAAGGAACGAACTAACTCCCACAAGTTGTCCTCTGACCTCTACATGCATGTACTCAACACATGTACATATGCAAAGTGCATACATGTTTAAAACAATTGACTATATTATAATTTAAGTATAAGATGAAACGTGCTAGATGAAAACCTCATTGTTGAGGGTGGGGACTTTTGGTTATGGCAGCTAAAGAGCTACATCTTTAAGGATCTCTGAACACAGTGCAAAAATCTCCCTGCTGTTGTAAACCGGATTCAGTGCTCTCCCATACCATGCATGATTTTAAAAAATAAAACTGGAAAATGTGATGATTTTTTGACACCAGCTTACTTTTTCAGCATTCGTTATTGACCTAAGTGTAAACAGTTTAGAAAGTAGTTTTTTAGGCCAGGCAGTGGTGGCACACACCTTTATCCAAGCAGAGGCCAGCCTGGGCTACAGAGCAAGTTCCAAGACAGACTCCAAAGCTACACAAAGGAACCCTGTCTCGAAGGGGAGGGGGACTTACTGTTTAAAAACAAGTTTTATATCACACACTTAAAATCCCAGTACCCAAGAGATTAAAATGGCAGGACTGCTAAAATTTAAGGCCAGCCCGGGTTACATGGGCTGACACAGTCTCAAAAACAAAACAGTTACTAAAGATTTGTTTGTTTTCAGTAGATTTAAGAAAAAATACATTTAATTGAAACTTCCATTCCTAGTAAGAAACAAACGTAAACCCTACTGGAATGGGGAGTGAAACTCAAGATCACACTCAGTCTAAGTGACGTTTGGGCGTGGTGGAGAGTAGCTCCCCTTCTTCTGTCACATCGAGTGGCTCTTCTCAGAGGAGAAGCAGCAGACTGAAGGAGTCTGGGAAAGCGCATGTCTGGTGACAGCTGCCTTCCTGCCACCTTAGTCAGTCACCAGTAATTTGGTAGACTTTGTGGGTTTTCCTACTTCTTTAGCTTTTCTCTTCCTCTTGCCTCCTTACAGATCAAAGGCCCACCATCAAAGCACCAAAGACTCAAGACACGGAGGATGAGGAGGGGGCTCAGTGGAATTGCACTGCCTGTACTTTTTTGAATCACCCAGCCTTAATCCGCTGCGAACAGTGCGAGATGCCTCGGCATTTCTGAGCCAAAGGCCCCATGTCTCCTCTAAAACCACATCTGAAATTCAAGGAAGTCCTCTGTCATCGGGGAAATGTTTCACTGCTACATAGGATTTAGTCCAGTGGAAGGTGTGTGTGACAGGACGGTGGCGTGCCGTGTTCAGTGTCAGTCCACAGAGCTAGTAATACCTCAGTCTAATGTCATGTGAACAATGATCTGAGAGACTGGGCTGCCTGCTGCCTGACCACACACAGTGTCACTGTCCCACCATGGACCATCCTCACCCTGTCAATGCCTAGGCGTCCCCAGTACTTCCCCTTCATGTCACTACTGATTCTGACAGGAGGAAGGAATAGGATGATAGCTTTTTTGTGTTTTTAAAGTTTTTGGTGAAACACTACATACATGAAGAGAAGGAACAAGGTTTAACTATTTAAAAGCTCTGCTGCCGCATAGTGCCAGTGGATGCGGGCAGACTTCACAAATCTGTGGTACTCTTGACCTTGTCTATTGTCTTCCCTGAAGACGTCTCTGTGAAGCCAGCATCTAGGGTCTAATGATGAAAAGGAAAGCAGTATGCATTGTCTGTACAAATCCGCAGTGAGCTCCCCAAAGCCTTCCCTACTGTACAGATCTCTCACGTCTGCTTTAAGTGATTTCATTATTTTCTTATATTTCTATATGTATAGTGTAATAGACTTTTGTTAACTAATGTTCTTTTTCCCTTTTAGTAGGCACGATCATGTTCCTTTCTAAGCCTTACTGAGAAAAGCAATGCCGTAAGATAAAAAAAGCATTAATGAAATGAAACTATGCACAAATAACTTCCCTCTCCTACTCCTGTCCTTTGTCCCGTTGTGCGCCAATGCTCTGAGAAGACATGCATGCGCTGCATGTGAGTTGCAGGAACGCTGCAGACATGTCAGTAGGTCACGCTGTACACTGACTACAGCAGTGGGTGACCAACGTGTCGTTTTGTCTTCTACAGCAGCTTAAAGCAAAAAGTATTTAAGCCCACTTACATCTTGCCCCATGTATGGTGTCCCTCAGAACTTCATGGAGGTTCTCACTGGGAACGTTCAGTCTCAGAAGCAGTACCAACAGCCTTTGTTCTTGTTGGAAAGAAGTGCAGTTGCTGTACTGTTGGGACAGTCCATATCTAAACCTGACTTGGTGACATTCATGTGTATTTATAAAACATAGTCATCTTTAGGACAACTGAAGAAAAGCTGGAAAAAAAGAAAGAAAACAAGCAGACTTGAACACTGAAACAACCTCAGACATCTCTTTATTTTGATGATGATATATTTTTGTAAGGAAATTATTCATATGATCAGGAATGTATATAACTAAATGAAATCAAGAAAAAGTAACAGTATGCGTTTAAGAAGAATTAATGAAATTGTCTATCAGTGCTTTGAGTGGGGCTAAGGGAAGTGCTGAAATCTAGCAAAGACAGGAAATACTGTGGGTTGCCCCACTGCAGATGTTCACAAGTGGCTATGTTTAAATAAACAGGATTATTACAGGTGAGCTTTGTGAAGGCCAGAGCCTTGGCCTCCAGGCTTTGTGTCATGAGTATGGAAAGAAATATGGCAATCATCGGTCACTAGACAACAGACCCCAAACCTCATATGTTTGATGCATTTTGTGTTAAAAGTAGGCCTTGTTTTTCAGCTTCCTCTGCAGTTCTATGTGAAGATTGGTAAATCAGTTTTTACTTGTTTTATTAATAAAATGTAATTTGGATATCTTGAGTTGATGGTTTTGTGATTTAGCTGGGTAAACTATCTTTGTAACAGATAAGTTATTTATAAAAATTAAAAAACTTATATTCTAATGTGGATTTTGTGACTTGTTTTTGATGTTTGTGGGACAGTTTGTGCCCAGCATGTTGCATAGTTAACTGGAGTTGGGAGAATGCAGCACCACATCCTCTCGAGTCTTCTCAGAAGTTCCCAGCTTCCCTCTGGTCATGGATTTTATTTTATTTTTTATTGTCAGTTTCTTTTGAGTGTCTTGATTGCTTGGCTGGCTAGTTTGTTTTTGCAGGCAGGATCTCACTACATAGAGCAGGCTAGCATCAAATTTGCAGTCCTTCTGCCTCAGACTCTCAAGTCCCATTATTCTAAACTTGCACCATTTCTGGCTTCCAGGCTGCTTTCTAACTGATGAAAGCAACCAGATTATAACTGAGGGAGAAAGTAGATAGTGGCTTCTTTTTATGGTATATATTTTTTTTCTCTGCTCCCCTCCCTTTCTCTCCCCTCCCCTTCAACCCTCTCCCATGGTCCCCATTTCATGTTCTATTTTAACTGTTCATTTCGTTTATATTTTTTAAAATTGTACCCCATTGTACAAAACAAATGTGACTTCTTGGATCCTTTGGCCTAGTCAATTTATGTTTACTAAGCCTATGATGCATTGGTGCTGAGTGTGCAGTGGTGCTTCTCCTGAAGAAAACTCATAGCCACACTTTTCAAAAGTTAGGACTCATCTTTTCTGAGCTTGAAAAGTAAAACCATGTCTTTGACATGGTTTATGCACTAAGGCCCTCCAGTGAGTCTTTGAGACCTGGTGGGAGAGGAATTTTCTTTGCCAAGGAATAGGAGGCATGAACACAAGACAGCGGTCTGGAAACCATCTGTAGAAAAACTGTGTTGAAATGGAACCACACACTTGAGAACCTCCCAAAGGATGTGCCACATCCTTAGATACTAACATGCTGTATTCCGTGATGGGGGTGGGTACTTCATAGAAACTGAACATAGGGACATTCACTGAAACTTAGCCAGGGCTAGAGAGATGGCTCAGCTGGTAGCTTTCAGTGCCCAGAGTCACATGGTGGGGAAGAGACAAGCGACTCCCAGAAGTTCTCTACCTGCTGTGCATGGATATGGTGTGCAAGCACACAAATAAATGTACACACGTAAAACATCAGTCAGCATCTGTTACTATATCTACTATATACATAGATCCAGGCTGTGGATTTCTGTGAAGAAAATGTGATTTTCTTAAGTTACCATTTCTACGTTTTAGGTGTTTTGTACAAGGTTTTGCTTGCCTAGGCTAGCCTCCCGGGTGCAGTGATTCCGGGTTTCTGTCGCCATACCTGGCCATTTACTTTCTGGGTGTGGGTGTGTACATGTGAGTAGTGCCCACAGAGGCCCCGGGTTAGTAGGTCCCCCAATGTGAGCTCCCTGATATGAGTGTTGAGAATCAAACTTGGCCCTCTGCAAGAGCAGTATATTCTTACCTGCTGAGCCTGCTCTATGGCCCCTCTTTTTTTAAAAAAAAAATAAACAGCCAATCTATTGTATAAAATTAATTTTGTATTGGAAAGTTGAAATCACACATAAAATTGTACTAGCATAGTCCAAAACTGTTTTAGCTATACTGTAAATGATAAAACCTTTACAAACACCAAAATTAACTGACATTTTGTGAGTTTTCTCTTCCTCGACTTAATGCTAGTGGGAAATTTTAGTGAGTAATGAAAGACTCAGAGGTGAAGAATGTTTAGTCCATGGCCTTGAAACTGGCCGACTTAGCCTTGAAAAAAAAGTGTTTATACCAGAGACCGTTGCCAGAATTAATGTCTGCTTACCATTCGCATAATTCCCTGTTACATTAGAAAACATACTCCTTTACAGGTGAATATACTTTGGGCTCCAGTTTATGTTTTATTTATTGTGTGTGTTTAGTTTACTACTTCCTATTGCTGTGATAAAACACCATGACCAAAAGCTGCTTAAGAACGGAGTTTCTTTGACTTACACTCCAGAGGAATGAGTCTAGCATGGTGGCAGACACAGGCATTGTGGCAGAATCATGAAACAGCAAACTGGAGGTGGCAGAAGCCTCGAAAGCCACCTCCCACCCCACTCCTTGACTACTTCCTCCAGCAAGACTTCATCACCTAAACCTCCCCCTAAACTGTGCCACTTCCTGGGGACCAGTTCTGCAAGTCCACAGCACTGTAGGGGACGTTTCTCATTCAAATTACCACAACATGTGCTACATAGAGGACCCCTTGCTGGAGTTGGTTCTCACATGGTTTCTGAGGTTGGAGGTCATGGGCGATTTTGCCAGTAGCCCTGACTCTAGCTTCTGTTTTACTTGAAGCTACAATTTTCTATCCATTTTACTTGAAGATTCAGCAGTAAGTACTACTGCATTTTAATTATTGCTTCCACCTAAAAACAGTTGAGCAGCTAAGAAAACAGCATTTGGGGGCAGGGGAAGTGGCTCAGTGGTGAAGAGCACTGGCTGCTCTTCCAGGCGATTCCCATCACCTAAATGGTGGCTCACAACTGTCTCTAACTCCAGTTCCAGGGGATCTGACGCCCTCACATGCAGGCAAAATATCAATGCACATGGAAAAGAAAACAGCGTTTCTAGCTGGTTACTTCCGTGCCTGAGCCTTTTTCAGAAGAATATGGTAGAGGACTAAAAGCTCCACCCCAGGGGTGTGTGACTAAGCCAGAGCCTTTTCCTTACTAGGAGCTATAGTGTCTCAAAATCCTAAGTCTTCTCATGCGTTCATTCAAAGCCTTCATCTCCCCAGGGTAATTAACAGGTGAGATGCTTGCTCTTTTCTCAGTTGCTCTAAGGACATCTCCATGGAGCTGACTTTGATGCTTCAGTCATGGCGACTGAAGTCCCCTGTGTCAAAGTTGTGTTGCTTTACAGAGACGTATGGAGGAGTGCATGTGTGCGGATGGGCATGCACATGGAGGCCAGAGCACAGTGATCCTAAAGATCTGCCCACCTCTGCCTCCCTAGCACTGAGTGCAAGTGCAGGCCACCACCCCTAGCTGGGGGTGGGGCGGATTTGGGGCCTCATAGTTGCAGAGAAACCCTTACCAACAACTTGCTTGCTTTACAAAGATTTTTGTTTTTTAATGTCAAAGGCTGGTCTAAAGAGCAAGTGTATATTTCTGTTTCTTGTCCTGCTAAGATGTGTGTCTTTTATAATGAAGTATAACAAATTATGTCTCCAGGACAAGTGGTACCTAAAATAAACCCCCTGAGCACTCCAGTGCCTCTGAAGATCTCTTCACCTCCATCCTCTTGTTACATCACCTCCACCCCTTCGTGATCTCTGCTCCAACAGCGTGTTGTCCCCTTGGCTCAGTGAATAAGCACTAGGATTTTCTCCATGGGCATTTTCAAAAAGAACTCCCACCCAGGAACCCATACGCCATTGGTTAGGCTTGTAATTGGTTCCCTACCCCACTTCCTGGTCCCTACTCTGCTCCAACATTGTAATATGTTACAGAACATGGAAATGTTCTCACCTGCAGGCTCCTGTCCAGGCCCTTCCTGTCCTCGGTGCCCACGGTGCTCACCTTGGTGGCCCTGCAGGGTCTGTTCCATAGACACCTCTGACATCTGAACTGGCCTGATCAAGTCCCAGAGAGACCTTGCACATGCCTTCCAGTAGACTGTTGTCCACCCTGTTTGCCCTGTGTCTCTAAGTGGTTTAGCCTAGCAAGGATAAAGTCCAAGATTTTGAAGCCCTCGGGCTAGCCAGATGGCTCAGCAGGTAAAGGCACCTGCTGCCAAGCCTGAGGACTTAACCTCAATCCTTGGGACCTGGGTTAGGGTTAGGGTTGAAGGAGAGACCAGCCCCCAGATTTTCCTCTGACATCCACATGTGCACTGCCATGCATGCCCTGTGCATGTGTGCGCACACACACCACATAAAATATTTTTAACTTCTAAAGGTCAGTGAGGCCCTTGCACACCGCACTTTCTCTCGCCCCCAATTGCTTCCTGCCAACTTGATGCTCCCTATCGCTGCTCCCTCTAGCTCTATTGCTCTAGTCTCCTTGTCCGTGTGCTCAGACAGAGCACCTGCCCCTCCTCGCAACTGGAAATGTAGCTCAGCGATGAGTGCTTGCCTACCATGAGCAAGACCCTAGAGTTGTTCCCTGGCACCATGGGGTGGGGGAGGGGATGCAGAGATTGGCAATTATTGATGGTGATGATTCTTTTTTTCTTTTCTTTTTTTTTCTTTCTTTTTTTTGCAAACAAGCCTCAGTCTCTTATTTTTTCATTCTTTTTTTAGGGGTATGCCCTTTATTGAAAACTTGAAATATTCTTCAGCTAGAACATCACATCTTCAATCAAGGCTCTCAGATAGCCTACACAGAAAACTGAGTTTTTCTGTTTCTTTAATTATTTTTATTGAGCTATACATTTTTCTCCAGTTCTGTTCCTTCCTCTCCTCTCCTCTTCTACCCTCTCCTGTGACCCCCGTGCTTCCAATTTATTCAGGAGATCTTGTCTTTTTCACCTTCCTATATAGATCCATGTATGTCTCTCTTAGGGTCCTCTTTGTTGACTAGTTTCTCAGAAAATTAGGAAACAATGTACCTAAAGATCCAGCAATACCGCTGTTGGGTATATATCCAAAAGACGTTTAACCATACCACAAGGACATGTGCTCAACTATGTTCATAGCAGTACTATTTGTAATAGTCAGAACCTAGAAACAACCTAGATGCCCCTCAACCGAAGAATGAATAAAGAAAATGTGGTACAT
>LOJH01002542.1:19173-35637 GCA_001685095.1 Ellobius talpinus
GAGAGAGAGAGAGAGAGAGAGAGAGAGAGAGAGAGAGAGAGAGAGATGGGTAGTTCCTGGGGCTTGTTGGCCTGCTAGACTAGTGAAATCAGTGAGTTTCAGTTTCACCATGAGATCTTGTCTCAAAAACTGTTAGAAAGCAGTTAAGGAAGGCCCCTGAGGTCAGCCTGTGGTCTCCACACACTCTAGAATAAGTACACACGCACACACCTGCAAGTACACACACACACTCACACACACAATGCATGCACACACACAAGCATGCACACACACATGCATGCACAGACATTCTTTTGGAGTTAATATTTTGAAGCCATGATAACAGCAGTTACACAACTGTAATCCCAGCACTTGAGTGGTTGAGGCAGGAGGATCTCAAGTTCAAAGTCAGGTGATTACAATAGGGGAATCTGTCTAAAAACAGAACAAAACAACAACAACAAACCCACAAAGTTACTTGTTCATTTGATTGTTGCTGCTGCTGCTGCTGTTTGCATGCACTAACAATCTGTCTTTTCGTATTTTCTAACACCTTCGCCTAGCCAGAGTACTGTCCAGTGGGTGGGGCGGGGGAAGCCAAAGCACATCGTCACTATCTGGACCCGGATCTCTGCTACCCTTGTGTTCAGAGCTCCAAGCCCGTCTGTAGCATATCCTAATTTGCAAGTCTGATTTAAGAAGAGAGGGTAAGGAGTTCAGTGTCTGCCCTTTGCCCCCCTCCTCAACCACGTTGCTTAATGAACTTAGCTGAAAACCAGCCCAGTGGTGTTGGGAGAGTAGCATCCATGTGTCTTCATAATGTACCTGTGTCTACACAATAGGCCACTTCCTCCTAATAAAAAAGTAATATACATGAAACTTGACATGTGGATCTTCAGGCTTTCAGAATGAGCTTGAACTTGAAAGGGATCCAGCCTGTAACGACATTTATTATTTTTAGAGCATTACCTAGTCATTTTGATTAATTCTCTTAGAGTACTTTTCCCTGAAGCTCCCGGGGAGAGGAGGGTGTGTTGCAGTGGGGNGGGGGGGGGGTGAGAGTCTAAAAAACGACTGTAAAAATACAAATTTAACCTCGGTGATGAGTTGACATGTTTAGAACTGTAACATGGCAAATCATTGTGAAATCTTCTAATGGGTGCCGGTCCCCTGCCAAACAAGCCCAGCACCCAAAGCACACAAAGGAATCATTGAAAGACACTGGACCATGTCCAGAAGGCCCCGGCTAATGTTTCACCTAATCTCTCTTGGTCTCTCCTGCCTACCGCCGGCCCCACCCACAGGATCCACACTGGAGAGCTCACTAGCAGCCCCTCCTCGGGCATTTACACCCTCTCACCCCCTGGCAGCAGGAGGAAAACCATTAGGAAGCCAACAGTTTAAAGGGGGAAAGATGAGTGGCTGGAGGGGGAAGGTGAGAGCTGACGGGACAAACGCCTGTAGGGTTGCTATGCTTGGGGCGGGGCTAGGGAGAAGGCCCAAAAGGGGCCAGGGATGACCCTGGTTCATATCCCCCTGGGGCACTGCAACTTGGGGTAGAAATGCCTATGAACAGGGAACAAAAAAAATATTTTTGTTGCTGCTGTTGTTTTTTTAAGTTCAGTTTGTTTTTAATTCTTTTTATCTTGGCTCTATAGCAAATCCTCAAACTCCAGAACTTCACAGGCACAGGGTCGGGTAGGGCGGGGCTGAGCGATTCCTTTCTTTTTTCTTAAAGGGATAGCACCGGAATGCCTCCCTGACCGTCCGTGGTTTGCTCAAATAGGATCTATGGATTGCAGGCAGTCGTCAAGACGCTGAGCAGACAAGGGTTCTTTCTCTCTGAAAGTGGCATTCCCTGAGGTGGCACCGACAGATCGAAGGGCGGAAAGGAATTTTGCAGCGACTCAGGGAGGAATTTGGACCTGTAAGATATTCCTGACGTTAATTATTGATCAGTTCAGCTGGCCAGAGTCGGCCTTGGGCTTCTAGACTTGCTAAGCTGAATAAAAAGAAATAGCTCCTTTTAAAACTGGTTATTAGATGTGTATGTGAACCTCTTAGGAGCTATCAAAATCTGTCTGGAAAACATCACACTTAATACAGGGGCTGTCCAGGTTTAGGAGTCATGCGTTCCCAGCTGGAATTCCAGTTCCACCATCTACAGGCTTGCAAACTGTGGTCAATATCTGCATCTCCCCTGGCCTCAGTTTCCCCATCTTTAGTGAGGGCTGTGATAGCGTCTGTCTCTGTAAGACATCCTTCAGACACTCCAGCTCTTACAGATGCCCAAGGCTTCTGGCGAACCCTCTTCCTTCCTACAACAGAGCTTCGCCAACAGGGAACAAAAGAAAAGTTCAGCCCTTCCTGGCAGGTTTTTGTGGAGTGAGAGGTAGCTCCAAATGCACACAGCCCAGACAGCTTATGGCTATTTCTTGTCTCTCACATTTATACACATATTTTTAAACAAATATTTCTGTAGCACTCAGTATGTGATAAGCACCGCCTAAGCACTTGACAAACACTGACTCATCCTGTCTTTCACCAGGAGCCTACGAAGTGTTCAGTCTCGGGATTCTCATTTTGCAGGGAGGAAACAAACACAGCTATGGTCCAGGGACACATAACAGGGGTCTGACCAGTCAAGATTTGAACCCAGGCAACCGACGCCCTTGCTTTTTGTGTGGATTGTTTGTGGGCAAGTGTTTATTTGGGAAAGCCAACTGAGACCAAAGCTTTCTGGATGAAAAACACCCAGGCGAGCTCTGCACAGTCGAGAAAATAATAGTATTGAAATTGCAAAAGTCTCTACCGATAGGCTTTCAGGGCCTGAACCTCGAGAGACCAGATGAGGTCAACCGAGCAAACAAGCTGATTCCAGGTCCCGTGGCTTGCTGCCCATCTCTCCACTCCCAGCCTGAAGAAGGCTGCAGCCGCCTCTCGGGTTTCCCCCTCACCCCCTTGGCTCTGGGAATGTGAATCTGCTGATGGTTGCAGCCTGAGTAGGTGGAGGGTGGTGGGAAGGAAAAGGGATCGAAGAAGTCAAGAATAAAGGGAACAACTGGCTTTTCAATTTCAGTAATTATAAAATCAGTAGCTGTCCCTGGCAGACGTTGCAAAGGTGGCTGATTCAATCCCGTCTCCCACACTCTGTCTCCCACCCTCTTTCCAGCTAGATAAGGTTACAGCCCCCAAATCAGGCCAATCAGGTTAAGTTTGCCTTAGGACTTTTGTCCTTTTTTTCTCCCTTGGGCAGCCCTTCCTGTCCACTTCTCTCTTTGAATGTATATGTAGTATTGGTTATAGAGGGACTACACATATAACTGAGATACAATGCAAATATGACTAAGATCAAATGCATTGTGATAACTGAGGCTCAGTCACCCAACACAGTTCTGATAGTGGGGTGCAGAAGCTGCCACATTTAGACCGTGAAGGGAAAGTCAGGAACATCTCAGTTGTCAGTTCTGCAGCATTGAGCTGTTCTACCCCTGGAGTTCCGAGTTTTGCCATTTTCAGTCAAGGACGATTTCCAAAGATATCTATCTACAATATCAACTATAGAAAGTTATGAAGATACCGGAAAAATATGATGGGGACTGTCACCTGCAGTCCTTTTACCCAGAAATAACCAAAGTCATTACTTCAACATACATTCTTTCTCTTTTCTTGGTTTTCAGAGATACAGACTAGAAGCCCCATTTGTAGGTGACTCTTCCTACTGTGCTGTGCTCACCTTTCTGTAGCAGTCATGCCCGTCGAGTTATCATATGGGTTTCCAAGAGTTCTTCAATTCCAGATTTCCAAATAGCTGCTGCTTCCAGTTTTTAACTATAGTTAACAATAATTGTTTGGATGTGTTTGTAAATTCGCCTTTGTCTGATTATTTCCTTTAGATTACTAAAACTGTCGGATCAAAGACAATGCATGTGGGGGGGCGGTAAATGCCATTGTATACACACTCAGAAGCTAGAACAGGGCATCAGGTGTCTTCAGCTACCATTCCCCTCATTGCTTTCAGATAGGGTCTCTTGCTGGACCAGAAGCTCGCCGTTTTAGCTATGCTTGGCTGCCCAGTGAACTCTGGAGACTTTCCTGTCTCTGCCTTCCAATGCCAAGGTTACAGGCATGCATAGCTAAGCACAGCTTTCTGTGTGGGAGCTGAGGGATTTGAACTCAGGTCCTCATGTTTGCAGAACAAGGGCTCTTGTCCACCAAGCCATCTCCCCATCTCTAACAAAGTATATTTTCTTAGGTTTTACATATTCGAGATAAGCCATCTTTCAGAAAGATCTCATCAGACTTAGCATGTGACTTTGCTTCACATCACTATCCACACTTGAAGAAACATCTGTCAGCTCAGTGGATAACGTGTATGAAACTGACCTTATAATCTAGTTCCTGAGTTTGCCATCTCTCTATGATGACATTTGCCCTTTCCAACTTTACCAAGTGCTGACACATGCTCACACTCATGGGTATTTAGCCACCACTTTTCCATGGCTATATATTGTAGTGGTATATTATTTATTTGTATTTTGATAAAGATGTCTTGTCTGAAGACCAGAGGCAAAGCTAGAGCCACTAGAGGTCAGGCAACGGTGACACACACCTTTAATCCCAGGATTTGGGAGACAGAGTCAGGTGGATCCCTGTGAGTTCAAGGCCACCATGGGCTACACAAGATCAGTGCAGAAACAAATCCAGGTGGTGGTGGCTCATACCTTTAATTCCAGTCCTATGGAGTCATACGCCTTTAATCCCATCACTAGAGGGAATATAAAATGGGAGGGGAGAGGGGTTTAGTCTGCTTGTCCTACGTACACCCAACCTTGGCAGAGGTAAGACTTCTCTAGTGACTTGGCTGTTTTTCTTTTCTGGTTCTTGGATTGAACCCCAATTTCTGTCTCTGGGTTTTTATTATTTGTGCTACAATGTTATTCCATTGCATCCTCACCAACCATTATCTTTTCATTTTATATCTGAAGTACTCCTTGGCAGGGAGTGAGGTAAGTAACTTGCTTAAGTTCTGCAGGACTCTAGAACCAGAGATAAAAGGAGGGAGGAGGGAGACGGGGAGAGAAAAGGGAGAGAGAAAGAGAGAGAGAGAGAGAGAGAGAGAGAGAGAGAGATTCCTCCTCACTTAGAGGGGCTGTTCTCTAGGTCCCAGTTGAATCAGTAAGGAACCCATAGCCAAGATCATTCTCCCAAGGTAACTGAAGGAACCAGTCATAGAGCAGTGAGGAGGTGAGGGGACCATCCAAGGGTGGTGCAGCACCAATGGACGCTCATAGGAAGTCGTTGTCTTCCTAGGCCTGGAAGGGTCCTGGTGAGGTATACAGCCATGAGAAAGTGGTGGCTACATGAGATGTATAGACCCTTGCCAAACCCGAGATCAACCTGTAACAACATCTTCTCCAGCTCTCCCTGCCATTGGTCATTTCAACCAGAAGGCAGAAAAAGAAAAGGCTGGGACCATCATCCATGGAAATCTGGGACGTGCAAGAAGATGGGGAGGACTAGCGTATCGACCTATAAGGGCCATCCAGCACCAACGTCTGACACATCTCAAACTCAGATGTTCAAAGTTGCTATTAGGTTAAACACAGCTATAGGTAAAGGACCCAATACAGTTCAGTACACCCTACACACACACACACACAAAAAAAAAATATTTGAGTACTAAGAGTTGCCAATAGAAGGAAGAATGAGTAGAATTTTCAGGAAAGAGTCTACATGTGTGTCTGTACATGTGTACAGACACACATGCACATATATATGTATGCATATGTGACTGCATTTATGTGTATATATGTATATGTACACACATATGCATGGACTCTTTCCTGGAAATTCTACTCACTCTTTCTTCCACTGACAACTCTCAGCACTTAAATTACTGGCCAGGGAACAACAACAAAATACAAAAACAAAAGCAAGAAAATCCCATTTTCCTACTTGGACACACATCTGGACACATCTTTCTTGTCTTGAGCTGTGGCTGTACAGCTGTGGTCCAGCTGGTGAAATGTGAGCAGAAGTGATGTAGTTCTGGCCCTGAAACCCCTGGCGTGTAGTTGCCCAGTCTGTGCCACCAACCAGCTGCATGCCAAGAGTACATGGTCTAACCAGAAAGCATGTGGCTGCCAGAATCCCTGTTTTGAGAAGGGCAGAAGTCCTGCCTGTCCATGTAGAAGCAGAGCCCCCTCCTAAACTTGAATGTATATGGGATGTGAGATAGGAGTCAGCATGGTGAATCCATCCACAGATTAAAGCTTTGGAGTAGCAGATAGTGTTATCCTTGGTGATGGGAAGAACACACAAAGATGCATCCTCTCACAGATCAGACCAAGACAATGGAAACAAACTAACGCACAGGTCTCATTTGAAGGAGCCTTCTAGTTCTATTGAAGGCCACTTTCCTTTCCCAATTAGAAACTACTATTGGCTTTTATACATCAATTATATTCCACCACGAATCTTCAAAATTTTTTAAATGAGTAAAAGCCCTGGAAGTAAGAGGCTTGGCACAGTGTCACCAGTTTGGTGAGTTTGGTTCCTACCTTAACCTGGGTTTAGGACAACAACTATGGCATCAATGGGCCTGGTCCCCACCCAGGCCCATGCTTTTGAAACAGTGAAGCTTGGTCAAGTGTTGACCTTCTAGAAACTCTGTGTACAGAAGACTGGAAACCATGCTGGACATACAACAGTGCTCAGTGTAGGCTGGAAGTGGATACAGCAAGAGCAGAATTTCTCCCTTTCCCTTCAAACAAGAAGGGCCCTTGGGGCCCCTTCTGGTCCCTTCATCCCCCAGGGGAAGACAGGGAGCATATATTTGGAGGGATGGGGTAAAAGTAAGGATAAAGGCTTGGACAGTTCCAGCCATTTGTCTCATTCCCTCCCCTTCTGAAGTTGACACAGACCCCTCTTTTCCTCAGTGAAAATCTCCCAGTCCACTGGTGTCTCCTAAAGTCCAGCTGTGCCTCAGTGGCAATCCTTTCTATAAAACTGTATGTGTGCGTGTAACCTACATAATCTGCCTATGTTAAATCGTCCTTAGATTTCTCATGATACCTAGTGTTGTTACATATTTTTTAGGGAAGGAAGTCAAGAATACATATTCAGTATAAACACATTTTGTAAGAAGAAAACCCTTCCAGTCTTTGGTTATTTTGAGGGCCATCTGGACAGAACAGAACATGGAAATGGAATCTGGACCAGAGTCCTTAGATGGATCTGGTTACCTGCCTCCCTACAAAACACCCAAGACAATTCCCAGCCTCTGTGGCTGCCAGAAATGTTGGTTCTCGTTAGTATTATTCCATCTATGCTATCAGCACAGAAAGACACTCTGGAAGAAGTCATTGTCTTCCCTTTGCCACGGAAGCCAACACCAGTGTCTCCTACAAAGACGTCTGGCCTAAACCATGCTCTGTCATTGCCCTATGTGATTAGATGACACTAATTCAGAAAAGAAAGGAAGGGGGGAGGGAGGGAGAGGGAAGGAGGGAAGAACGAAAGAAGGAAGGAAAGGAGCAATGTGTGAATCTCACAAATAGATTGGAAGAGAAGTTAAATCTCAGATTAGTGGGCAACAACCTCTGCTGTAGCCTTGTGATTGCAGTGGGGAGAAAGATGGATGGGTGATCTGGCTATACCAGGTTTCAAGTGCGGAGCAGGACAGTGCTACCAACAACAACTTTGCTGTCAGTTAAAAGCAGAATCTCCCATCATCCCATAAAGAAGAGAGATGACATGACCAAGACAGACAGAAAGACAGAGACAGAAGGACAGGGACAGAAAGAGATAGGGAAACAGACATAAAGGCTACAGAATATAAAATATATGAATTTGATGGAATTAGTGAGGCATATATTCAACAATGTATTCCATCAATTTATGCCCCCTAAAACCTAACATCCGCATGTAATGAGATTCTGATCAAACATGGTTAACATATGCAAAAAATGCTACAATTATTTACCTGCCAGAATGAACACAGGCTTTCCTGAGTCAAAGTGTTGATTTCTCATCAGAACACTGGGCCAGGAAAAGCAACCTAGAAAAGAAATGGAAAGGCTGAGGTTGTGACAGCGTCTATCCAGGCCACCAGCTCTGTTGAAGGTGCTTGGTGGCTGCCACCACCATATTTAATCTTCACTAAACTTATGTTTTGCCAACAGCTTGCAGGAAGCCATTCTCTCTGTTCTCGTGTTGCATATCCCTAGGGAGTTAGAATCGCCCCAGAAGCAGTGTGCTTCCCAGTCACGTGATATTAGAACTGATAAACAGCCTCTCCTGCTAAATAAGGAACAAAAGGAGTAGTGTATGTAAGACACCTTGTGGGGAATGGTATCTACAATCACGATTTTTGTTCCTTCCATCGTTGGTTCTCTGGCTGCAAACCAGTTAAAACTCAAGGAGTTTTAACTCAGCCTTTCCTCCAGAGATTTGTATTTAATTGGCCCTGGGTGCGGCCTGGTCATGGACAGGGGATCTTTAAATGCTCCCTTGGTGAATTTAAAGTGTGCAGTGAAGGTTAAAGACCGCTTGTCTTAACTGAATCAGCCTGCGTCACCCAGGGAGCTAGTGAGCGGCAGCAGAGCACTGAGGGTCATGCTGGCCAATTATCAGAACCAGGAATTCTGGGGAAGCCATCACCCTCTGCTGCTATTAGGGGGAAGGGCACCCAGAAGCATGAGCACCACAGTCCACTGAATGTTCCAAAGCACAGGCTTGGAAAGAAGAGGGAGGGAAGGTCAGACTTATGCTGACAAAGGAAAGCATTTCAGAGAAACCAGTTCTTCAGCAAAGAAAAAAAGAAAGAAATGAAGGAAGGAAGGGAGAGAGGGAGAGAGGGAGAAAGGGAGGGAGGGAGGAAGGAAGAAAGAAAGAAAAGAGAGAGAAAGAGAGACTTGAGGGACTGGAGAGATGGCCCTGTGGTTAAGAACACTTGCTGCTCTTGCAGAGAACCCTGGTTCAATTCTTAGCACCCACAGGTGTTTAACAACCATCCGTACCTCCAGTTCCAGGGTATTCAATGCTCTCTTCTGACCTCCTCATACATCCATACAGGCAAACAACCATACACTGAAAAATAAAATAAGTAAACCTACTTTTTAAAGAAGAAAACAAGTTCAGGATCTTGCGTCTTTCTTCAAACCGAAGTATTTGTTCCAGCACCCAAACTTCCTGCTGTCCTACGGGGCTGAGATTCTGTTGGGCTGCTTGAGAAAGTTCCTAAAACTCATCAAGTTTCAGTTTTCTCTTCAATTAGGATCAAACTGTTGAAGAAAAGCTTCAATGCCAGAAAGCTTCATCTCCTTTGGACGAGAAAATGCTGTGAACATTGGCAGCCATGATGTTTATACGTAGCCTCCTGTCTCCTTTGCCGCTATGATTTCTAGGACTAACTGTGGTCTGGAAAAAACAATTTAATCCAGAAATAAGCAATTCATTGAGTTTTAAATCACGTATGGCTCTGAGTATTGGGGTGGAATTGTGCTCAGTCTTACTCCATTCCATCTGGGATACAGATATCCCTTTATCCAGTGTTTCTACTCTATATTCATTGCCTTCCTGTTTAGTATGCATTCTTGTTTTCAAATAGACTGCTGTGCTATCACAGTGCTTATGTTCAAATGACCTTTCATTTTTTTGTTTTAGTTTACGTGCCTTTGTTTGTTTGTTCAAGAGCATGCCTGCTGTCCTCATAGGCCAGAAGAGGGCATTGAGTCTCCTGGGATTGGAGTTACATACGGTTGTGAGCTGGTGTGCAGGTGCTGTGAATTAAACCCAGGTCCCATGAAAGAGCAGCAGTGCTCTTAACCACTGAGCCATCTCTCCAGTCCTCAAATGACCTGTTTTTGAGAAACAAAGAGATTGCATTCTTTTACTGTGTCATTCATTCATTCATTCATTCATTCATTCATTTATTCATTCATTCGTTCATTTTCTGTTTTCGAGCCAGAATCTCATGTATAGCAGGCTAGCCTTGAATTTACTGTGAAGCCCAGGATAACCTTGAACTTCTGATCTTTTTGCCTTCATCTTCCTGGTGCTGGAACTGCAGACTTGTGACATCACCATGGGCTTCTGCAACACTGGATGGAACCCAGGGTTTGATCATGCAAAGCTGGTCCTCTACTAACTGAGCTGTATGCTCAACTCATGCCTTTTTATTAATACATTTTATTCTTGTTATACATGTACTGAAGAAAACAGCATATATAGAGCTGGGTAAATACACATAAATTAGGAAGTTCATGGACCAGGTTAAAACTTTCTTAATTAGACCTAAGCCCCTCCTAACTCCATAAAAGTATTTTACTCCAAACCCAATCCTGTAGGTTTTGCTACGTGGGTGGGCTGCACAGGGAGGTTGCTGGAAAGGGGTGGGATTTGAGAGGTCAGTGTCTGAGCCGGAAATAGAGGCCGGAGTCTCTTGAGAGGGCAGGCAGTTCAAGGACCAAGCAATCAGGAAGAAGAACTGCAGCCCTAACACGGATTTTCTCCTCTGGAAATAGAGTCATCAAAACATTTTCAAAGTGTTCTGTAGAAAATGCCAAGTTCGTTGTTGCAGTCCCAGCAGCAAGCCCATTGAAACAGCCCTGAGGGCAGGGAGCAGGGAGCAGAACCTGCGCGCTGAAATCCCCCTCTTCGGTTGCCCTTGCACCAGCAGAGATCCAGCGAGTTGCTTCACCTCTCCCTGCCCTCGCCTGTAAAATGCAGATAACAGGCTAACCTCACAGGGCTGGTATGAGGAATAACTAATAAAATGTGATAGTGACACACCCAATTTAAATGCAAACGTCTGTAAAACAACCAAAAGCACATTTAAAGATTTCCACTGCTGGGAGGGGGGCAACAGGATTTTGAGAACAGAGAATTTCTGGTCCTCGCTGGTGCGCATGTCAGTTAGTATCATATGCGCCCACGCTGAGGTAGGCACTGGAAAGAACAGGGAGAAATCTTAGTTCTCCTAAAATTTTCAGGCAGCCATTCCAAAACGCAGAAACACCATTGGGAAAAATTTTAAATCACAGGGCTCTTTCCTTCTCTTCATAGAATATTTACTGAACTCAGTCTACCACGGACAATGCTGGGAGCATCAGGAAACCGTGCGACACACCACTAAGTCTGAACGGCTGGAGATCTCATCTTATCTCCAGCACTGTCCGGCTTTCTTTCCTGTGTGTTTCTTTTCTATTTCCTTTTTACTCTCTAACTTTTTTCCAGGTTCATCTATGTTGTCCCAAATGGAGAGGTTCTTGGTTTTCCTCCTTTTTAAATGTTAAATTAGTATTCTATCACCTTACACGCACATGCACACATACAAACATATACATGTGCATGAACATACATGCACACATACAAATACACGTATGAACACACATACGAATGCACACACGTGCACACACAAGCATACACACACATGAACACATGCACACATACAGACGAACACACAGGAACACATATACAAACACACACACACACACGTTTCCTTTATCCATTTGTCATGAAACAGACATTTAGGTTGTTCATATTTCTTGGCAACTATAAAAAAAGCCTCAGTGAGCAAAGCAGTGAAGATGTGTCCTTGAGACACTGATGTCTTGTTCTTTAGACACATGCCCAGAACTGGGTTTGCTGGACCTCATCATAGTTCATTTTGAATTCTTTGGGGCGCTCTTGTATTGTTTTCTGTGGTGGCTATAGCAATGTATATCTCCACCAGTATTTATTCAAAGGTCCCTTGTCCATACTTGCCAACATTCGTTGCCTTAAGAGTGGCATCCTGTTTGTGGCATTTAATGTGCATGCTCTTTAGTGCCTGGGTTCTTTGATGTCTTATGATTTTCCATCCACTTGGCTTCATATTTCAAGCATGTATTTCTTTTCGTGGCTGAGTAGTATTTCCTTATGTGAGTATAGGGCAATTTGTTTATCCATGCATTATGAGTGGGCATTCAGTTTGTTTCCAGGTTCTGGCTGCTATATAATTGTAGAGTATAATAATGCAATTAGTATAATATTGCATATAATAATAAAGTTGATGTAAATGTTCTTATGCAAGGATTTCTGGGGAAAAGTGTCTTCCATCTCTTGGGTAAACATTTAAGAGAGGAATGATGGATCAGATTAAGGCATATTTTGACTTTTATAGGAAATGGGCAGGATTTTTACACAATGGTTGTATGTCATCACTTATTCCATTCCAATAACATGTGGTGCCGCCTGTACTAGCCAGTTCCTGAGAAAGCCCTGGGTCTTCTCTGGCACCTCATGAATCGACCTTCACTGCCGTATTTCTCTTAGCATTCTTGGCTTACCAGCTCCCATCAGAATGGTCCATTATCCTCTGCCTACTGCATTCAAGGGTTTTTCTAGCCCAAAGTGTCAAATTCTTTCCCATTCTTTCTACAAACCAATCCTAATGGCCTAAGAGCCACATGGTCAGGTTTATCATAGCAACAACCCCACTTTTGAGTACCTCATTTCCTGCTTTAGTTTCTTGTCTTGTTGCTGTGAGCAAATGCCCCCAGAAAGCCCAGCAGGAAAGGAAGATGGCTTAAGGCTCTTACATCAAGGGTATAGGCCACGATAATGGTGGCAAGAGTTTGAGGTCATTGGTCACATTGTGCCTGCAGTCAAGGAAGGGAGGATGAGTGCTTTCCCGCAGAGCACAGTTTCCTTTTCCTGCAGTCCAGGAGCCACGGCCACGGAATGGTCTGCCCATAGGAGCCGCGGCCATGGAATGGTCTGCCCACAGTTAGGGTGAGTCTTCCTCATGCCAGTCTCGCTTAGGTTATCCTGCATGGACATGGTCAGTGGCTTTTCCATACTAAGCAAGTTAAAAAAAATTAATCATCACAGTGCCTTTAGTGCCCCAGCTAAGAAAACTTGGCCTATTTCAATATGCTCTGTGTTTTACCTTCAATTTATTTTGGTGTACATTATGGCATAATGTCTTCTCAGTCATGTTTTGGAAGACTATATTTTCCTCATTAAATTATATTGGTGCCTTAGTCAGAATTAATTGAATGTATGTGTATAAAGTCTATTTCTGGACATGGTTGTGTCCCACTGATCTGTTTGTCAATTATTGCATCAATACCACTGTCATAATTATTATAAAAATATAGGTCTTTATATTTCTTATCTATTGCAGTACTGAAAATTACCTAAAAGCTAGTAGTGAAAAACAACACGGACTTATCACTGCACAGAAGTTTGAGGGTTGAGGATCTCAGAACAGTTAAGTTAGGTGGTATATCTAAGGGTCTCAGATAAAG
This sequence comes from Ellobius talpinus, assembly GCA_001685095.1. Classification (NCBI taxonomy): domain Eukaryota; kingdom Metazoa; phylum Chordata; class Mammalia; order Rodentia; family Cricetidae; genus Ellobius; species Ellobius talpinus. The sequence goes on from LOJH01002542.1 coordinate 32,451, forward strand.
CTATAGCCCTCTGAAGGCTGGACCAGTACCGGAAGGTTCGGTTCCAAGCTTACCAGCATAACTGTGGGAAGAAGCATTTGCTCTTTGCAGGTTACCTTAGGGTCTCCTTTTCCTTATCAGTCCTCACAGAGCTATCCATGACAGAGTACGTGGCTCTCCTCTGAACAAACAGAGGGGAGAGACTCATAAAGTCACATAACTTAGTCTTTGAAATGTACTGCCACCTCGGCCACACTCTGTTGGTCATCCAGAAGAACACTGGTACAGTGTGGGAAGGACCTATACAAGTTTACAGAAAATAAGAACTGGAAACAAACACTTCCAGGTCTCTGGGCTGAGGTCAAGTGAAGAAGTGGGACCACCAGGACCCTCTTGCTGACTCTTCACCAGGGACTTGACATCCTGTGATGTGAATCAACTGATCTGATTTTTCCTCTTCAAGGACAAAGGTCCTTTGTATTTTCATATATGTTTGAAAATCTTCAGGTTGATTTCGTTTTTTCAAATTCCCACTGAACTTTTCATTGAGAAGGTAGACTGCATTGAGAAATACCTAGATTAATAAAGCATCTGGGAAGATGTCTGGAGTTGAATAGATCATAAGGGCTCTGGCCTAATGAGTGTTTTAACCCACTGATAGATTCAATATTTGAATAAACTCTTGGAAGGTGGTAGAGCTATGGAAGGTGGGGCCTGGTGGGAGGAGGTCACTGTAGGTAGAGTTTTCCTGTCCTGACCACCTGCTTCCAAATAAGTGACACAGAAACTTAATGTTATGTATAAATGCTCAGCCAATAGCCTAGGCTTGTCATTAGCTAACTCTTACACTTATATTAACCCACATTTCTCATCTGTGCTTTGTCGCATGGCTCACGACTTATTACCTCATTTTCTACACGTCCTGCTTCCTCAGCAGCTGCTGGTATCTCTTTCCTGGCTCTTTCCTTCTTGACCCCAGTATCCTGTTTGATTGTCCCACCTAATTTTATCCTGCCTTGCTATGAGCCAACCAGTCTCTTTATTAACCAATGAGAGTAATACACATTCACAGCATACAGAAGGATTAGTCCACAGCAGGTCACAGTCTCTGCTTAAACTTTTAACCCCCAGAATCCCCCACAACCTCTACCATCTTGTGTATGTGTTTTACTGTTCCCACATCCCTCAATCCCCTTCTTCTTCCTCCCTCATATGTCCGTTCTGGCTTCCGACTGCTGCATACGCTCCACATCAAACACACAAATCTAAAGTTTGCAGGATGTGGTCATGTCTACATCTAGGAGTACATCCTCCTATATAGGAAAATCACATTAAAATATTGAAGGTGATGAAGGCTTGTGCTAACAGCTCACTTTCAGAGCAGGTAGGGCGGATCATTCTTTATGCTATTCTCATAAAATAAAATTATTTTATTTTACTAAGCCCAAATAGAATGAAAAGCAATAAAGCTTCATAGCATAGAAGGATCGACTCAGAGACCTGCAAAGACATTTAGCTACCTACTCTTAAGGTGAGTTCTGGGTAGAATGTGTCTAAATGTCTCAGATTAGAGTTTTTAAAAATATATTTTTTTTACTTATCATTTTTATCTCTCTCTGTGTGCTTGTATGCGTGTTAGATAACAGTTTGTAGAAGTTAGCTCTTACCTTTCTTCATGTGGGAAATGACTTGACCACCTGAGACATCTCACCAACCTTCATGATATACTTTATCCATGTTTTGCCTTTACGGTCACTCAGAAAGTAAGATCAGTGTCCATGCTGCATATCCCTAGGGATCCCAAACATACAAGGTGAATCATAAAATCGATAAGTGGTGCTCTGAAATAGTAAAGGGTGCTCCCATCCACAGGGTTACATCCTCACAGCCAGGAGTTAGTAAAGGTAGCCTGGGCCCTTTCTCTTAAACACAATAGACCTAATTTTGGCCCAGTACCTGTTGCCTTGGATAGCTACCCGAAATTGTAAAATCTCTAAGAGTTAAAAACCGTAAGCCATCAGAGCAGGAGAGATGGCTCAGTGGTTAAGAGCACTGACTGCTCTTCCAGAGGACCCAGGTTCAATTCCCAGCACCTACATGACAGCTTACGCCTGTCTGTAACTCCAGTTTCAGGGAACCTGACACCAATGCATATACAAATAAAAAAATAATACTGCATGCCATTTCCAACCAAAGAGAGCAAGGGACCAGCACATACATGTAGCACAGAACAAAATGCACATGAGGCCCATGTCCTCACCTGGTACTAACAACCTGCTGAGGAGAAGTGATGAATCAATACACAGGAAAGACATCCTCAATTGTAAGTCCCAAATGTAGTAACCCACTGTCACTTCCCTCAGGGAGGGCACCTTCTCTTCACCTTTTAAAGGCGGGTCTCAGCGTTCTAATCACTATTCTAGGCCCTTGATAACTCCTTCATTGAATCCTCGTCTTGATTTTTAGTGTAGTGACATACAGTGTAAAATGTGCCACTTCGTCATCCCTAATGCACCATTTGGTTGCATAAGTAAGCACATACTGCACAGCCTGCACCACCATGCCTTTCTAGAATTCTCCATGTTCTCCAGAGGAAATTCTACATTAATTCTGCATTAAGCACTAATCCCCTGCTTCCCGCTCTCCCCAACCCCTAGTGATAACTTTCTCTTCTGTGGATTTGATCACCTTGTAGAAGTGGAATCAAAATCTGTGTGTCTTTTTGTGGCCACAAAGATACGCTACATAACATATGTTAGAGTTCTCATATTCTCTCTCTCTCTCTCTCTCTCTCTCTCTCTCTCTCTCTCTCTCTCCCTCTCCCCTCTTTCCCTCTGTCCCTTCCCTAGACCAAGGTTCCATATAAAGTCCAGATAACTGGAACTTGCGATGTAGCTCAAATTGACCTTAAATTCAAGATTCTCCTGCTTCAGCCTCCTAAGCCCTGGCATTGTAGGACTGGGCAATGACGGTCAGTGATTTTCTACTTCTTCAAATGTGAATAGAATAACATTCTATGGTTTCTCTCTATCACATTCCCTTTATTGGCACACATTTGGCCTCTGTCTGTGGGTTATAGTAAACAGTGCTGCTCTTAACATGGGTGGGCAAGGACAGAGTCCTTGCTTGAGGATGGATAGATGATGATGATGACAGATAGAAATAGATAGATAGATAGATAGATAGATAGATAGATAGATAGATAGAT
>LOJH01002544.1:0-21386 GCA_001685095.1 Ellobius talpinus
CAGAAGAGCCAAAATCCATGACTAAACATGTTTAGAACTACTGGAGAATGCCGTAGAAAGCAATGGAGTGTAAACAAAGTTTGGTGGACACTTTTTGGTGGTGGAGATTTCTGTCAACTTGACACAGCCTAGAATCATATGGGAAGAGAGCCTCAATGAGGAGATGTGTAGACGAGGTAAACCTGTGGGCATGTATGTTAGGAATTCTCTTGGGATGATTGAGGAGCATAGCTCCACCCTCTTTCGTCAGTACCACGAGCTACAAAAGGTATTCTTACATGTGTAAAAATGGAGAGAGCTCAGGAGAATAGAGCCTGTGCCGAACAACACAGCAGAGTTGACCCTGTCCGTGGGGGCCCAGGCAAGTAGGCCCTGAAGGTATGAGAGCAAGAGAGCTGGCCCTGCCCCTAGACTGGTCTATCATGTGACAACATGGATGAAGGAAAGATTCCCCTCCTCCCCCACATCTTACCTGGGCAAAACAGCAGAGCTGGCCCTGGTGCTGTGGGTGCAGGTGAGCAGGCCCCTAGGGCACAAGAACAGGAGAACTGGCCCCACTCCTTGATGCCTGCCTCAGTGGGTGAGTTAGTTCACTGGAGCGATGCAGGAAAGCTTGTTTTGGTGGTGTCAATGAGGGAAAGCTGGAAGGCTGACCAACCTAGCTATCACCCAGGCCCATAAAACCAAAGAACCACGGCTATAAGTTGGCCTGCCCCAACATCCATGCCATCTATATGAACTGCTGGAGCATGTGAGGGGACTAGACTTTCAGATCCAAAGCTGTAGGATCTCCATGAAACAAGGCAAGAACAAGATATCCAAAAGGAGTCCCAGTGAGGGCCCAGTGTCAGTGCTGTACCAGAAGCCAGAGGCCTCCAACCAGACCAATGACTCATGGCAATGAACACTTACGAGTAAAGATGGGTGGACTAAAGGATAAACTGTGTGACTCACTGGGCCACACTTTAGCTTCCATGACAAGACTATTTTTTGTATGTGAGTTTGTTTCGGTGCTTTCTATTGAATTTTGTGTTTTGGGAGGGTTGTAAGGGCAGAGGACAGATATGAAGGGATGGCGAGACAGAGGGGATAAGGATGCATGATGTAAAACTCACAAATAATCAATAAAAATGTGAAGAGAGCAGTCTAAGCAATGAAATGCAATCTCTCTCTCTCTCTGTGTGTGTGTGTGTGTGTGTGTCTCAACTGTGGAAGTGATGTGACTAGCTGCCCCAAGTCCCTGCCACCTTGACAAGTGGAAGAACCACTGGGTCAGTAAGATAAAATTTCCAAAAGTCAGCACACTGCAATACTTGAGCTAATAACTATCATATCATAAAACAAGGCTGACGTTCGGTAAGCTATTTCAATCGTATTCTGAGTTCATAGGCTGTACAAGGAAGACTTTTCCAGTTTAGGTATGAAACATGCATCTTTTCAAAGTCTAGTCAAATATCAAATGATCAGTGACACAACATAGCAATGACACAGCATATGTTTGCACACAAATAAACTGGATTTTCTTTCTAGAAAACCCTCTATTCCCTGGACATCGGGTATGCCTTCTTATATTTTCTCAGCATATAAAACTGCCATTAGAATATGAAGGCATTCTTAAAAGCCCACCAGCATCAAACTGTCTAATCAATCACATCCCCCACTATAGATGGAGTGAAAGGACCTGTGTGTCATTTGCCAAAACGTGGTGCACAGGGCTGTCTCTGCCTCAGCTGGACAGCCATCTGATCCTTACACCAACTGTTATAGTGCATCCCTCAAGTGGACATTCCTTGGGAGCAGGTGTACTTCCTCCTCACTGCAAGCCCCTCAAGCCTCCTCTCCACAGCCCCACTCACAATCTTCTAGCGCTTTCGAGGACCAAGCATCTCTTGTCACCTTTATTGTCTCTTTCTTCCAATTCTCATCCTCTGTGAGTCATGAAGAAGAGTTACAAGAAGAGCCTGTTTGGGTTCTTTTTCTCCCTCTTATCCAAAAACATCAGCTGTGCTTATCACGGGGAGAAAGTGAAGTCACAGCGCATTTCCACTGTTCTACTAATGACAATGATCTTGGCCAAGTCACTTAACCCCTTTAAGTACCCCTTTCCTCATCTATAAATAGGCTGGATAATAGTAACTGCTTCATGGGGCTAGAGTTGAGGTTAAATAAAATGTTTATGGAAAGCGCTTGGCATGGTGTAAGTGCTCAGTAAATGTGAACTAATAATATTTCTAATAAAAAGGAAACAGCAATTGGATAATTCAAGGCTTTTGCCATTGGCCCTTTAACCCACACACAAATCCCTGATCTAAGGGCCAGCTTCTTTCTTACTGTATTGACAGTCACTAATGATGGTGCTTGTGTGTCCTAAAGTCCTTCATTCCATGCTAGGGCATGAGAACTAGGCAGCGTGTCCCATCTCTGATGAAAGACAGAGAATTAGGTAATGCAAATGAGAAACAAGCTCCATCCAGCTCTAAGCAGGAGTCATCACTGGAACATTGGTCAGTTCTTCTTAGCTGCCACGGACTTCTACACAGTCCCCCACCTACCCACGTATTTTATAAGACAGTGTCTGACTTTGCTAGTGAACCTAGTTCCCTAATTTCCTTGCTCAAAGGATAACTGCCCAATAAATTATAAGACATATTTCTACCTCTAAAAACAGAACAGGAAGTGCAGATCTGTACAGGAAGTAGAGAATAGGGCAGGAAGTAGAGAGCAGGGACAGGAAGTACCAAGCATGATACAAGTACAGAGTGTTTGAACAAGGGTCCCCTCACTTCCTATCATGTCCTAGAGAGAGGCAAGGGGACAAGACTGTCTGGAGTTGCATCACTCGGTCTTTTCATAAAAGCAGGGAAAACAGGGCACTATGGCTCAGGGGAGAACAGGTGACTTGCCTGAACCATACAAAGTGATAAAGTAGAAAGATGCATCAAAACCCTCAACTTAAGAGTCAATTTTCTAGTCATTGGGCAAGTACACCACCGCTGTAATCCCAACAGAGGAAAGCCCAAGTGTATCCTTTAAAGAGGCATTCAGACTTCCATTGCCAGAGCGGTCGGTGGGGAGGGGGGCTGCCACAGCCCAAGTGATCTCCTCTGCGAGCCTTGTATTGTGTGATACTGTAAGGTTAAATGTGATTAATGCTGATTGTAATCACTAGGAATTAATAGATTTATTATAATAGTGAGCTAAAAATGGCTTATGCTAATAAATCAATGAGGAATAAGACAAAAAAAGTTTTTTTAAAAAAAACCTTTGGGTAATGAGACCAAGGTTTGGGTAGGAAAACTATGTGTGCAGAGATTTGCCAGAAGACATGACAGGCCATGGAGTCGCAGCAAGGAAAACACTCACCCATCCAACTGCTTGTCAGGCTCCCAGGTATTTTAAGAACAAGGAGCTACAAATGAAAAGAATTCTGGGACCTGAGAAGGTGTCTATCCTAAGTGCAGGAGCCTTGCTAGTTGAATAACTTGAAGTGAAGTTGCTCAACTTTTCCATGTCTTAGCTTCCTTATCTATAAAGCTGGGACAATAAGCCTGCCCCTTAAAGTGTCCAATTGCCCAAATATCCACTTGGCTGAGCCTGCAAACATTTGTTCGGAGCCCACTGTGTATTAGGGATGGCTTGAGGAATCGGGGAGGCTACGGGCACAAACAGAGCCCTCTAGTCTTGTGAGACAAGAGAGGCAACAGATGATGGATAAGTAAATTGATAAACTGATGTCAGGGAGTAACAGCACAAAGAACGGCAGTGCAGCATAAGACGACAGAAAGCCATGGGGGCTGATTTCATGCGGGATGGCTCCTAAGGGCAAAATGTATGGCCTACAGTCAGCATATGGTTCCACACTTTAGAGACAGGCAGAAGGCCTGGTACCTACTAAAGAGAAGTGTGGAGCTGCATGGGGTATCAGTGCATTCCTAGGACTGATAGCTAGCTGGACCTCAGGAAAAATTATCGTCAGGAACAGACCTTGACATCTGTGACCTGTGATGCCTACAACACACCCTGACTTAGACAAGCAAAGCTGCCATGGACCCAACTTATAACATGTAGTAAGGCCAGAAGGTACATTGCTTAGGAATAAGACTATAGCACAGACTCACCAAGTTCAAATCCAAGGTTCTTTGTAACCTCAAATGATCAGACTATTTTCCCATATGTATCTTGTTTCTCTAACTGAATAATGGGGAAAGGGGTGTCACAGAACGTACTTGGTGAGAGTCTAAGTTTTTTTGTATGTGTGAGGTTTAACATACTCAGTACAATGCCTGGAACACAGTAGAACCTAAAAACCCCAGCCATTCATGGACTTACTGAATATGTATATGGATAGTTAATCAAGGTGAGATATTATGATTCCTTCAACTGATAAGAATTCCATTTCCTAGCCTTTGTAACCTGGCCACGAGTTCTCTTCCCTGCAACCGTGGTTTCTTTATGAAAAGTCTCCTTCCCTACAGGAAGCTGGTGGGAGGAGGGTTTGCTCTCTTCTGTGCTATGCCGCGTGTCAGGAAGGAAATATTAGGCTGATAATTCACATGTAGTGGATACTGCCCTGTCTCCATGACAGACAGAGCACTGAGCCCTGTTCAGCACCAGCTTGGTGCCCTACAGGGTAAAACAAAATAGTAATAATAAAACACTCCTCATTTGTTTATCCTGCCAGTTAGGCAGTCAGCCAATCCAAATAATAATATATTGAAGCCCTGTTGTCTGCAAAGCATTACATAAGAACATTACGAGCTACCATTTGTGGGAACTTTATACAAGCTGGATGGGACATTCTGCTTATCTACTGACCCTGCTCATAACCACTTCCTCTATGAACTCTTGCGCGCTGCCTTCACCCAACCTGGGACCCAGTCAGAAGCTCCTCCTCTTCCTTGGCTCCAAACCACACTGCAGCAGGTACATAGATGACCATGTCTTGCAACTGGTCATGAACTTAGGTGACCGATAAGCTGGCACCTCTTGAGAGAAGGGACATATCAGGCAAAATGAGCAGGACACCAGAGGCATCCAATAGGATGGGAACAAATGAAACGGCTGGAAATACTGAAGTGGACAACACCTCACATGCCAGGTCTGGAGCTTCAGTACAGTATTAGGGTAGCTGACATCATGATGGCAAATCCCAGCCCACCCCCAACCACACACACGGATTCAGGCCCCAGTGTTTCTGGAAATCAACTTTCTCCAGAGGCATTGGATATACAGAACTACTCTCACCTTTGGAACATATGAATGGAAATAATTATAGCAGCAAACATTTAGGAGGTGCCTGCTACATCTCAGGCATTGTTCTCTTTGCATGTACTCTGGTGCATTTGACTTTTAGAATTCTATGAAGTAGGTACCTTCGACCGCACAATTTTATAGAAAGAGAAGCTGAGGGTTGGAGAGTTACACCCCTTTTCCCAGAATGGAAAACTTAACACAGCTAAGCTTTCGGTCCCTCTTTGTCTAACCTCAGAGCCCAGGGCTTTGCAAAGCATTGAACTGGAAGAGGAACCTGGGAAGGTGTTCTATTCAAGAGTGGGAAACATCGGTGAGCTTAGAGGGTGGTTTTGAGTGCAAATCCCAGACCCCGTGGTAGAGACCCAGGACTTGGCCTTCTATGGAGGAGCACAGAGCCATTTGCCAACAATCCCTCTGCAGCCCACCCATCTCTCCATGGGGAAGAGATTAGAGGAGATTTTTGCCGCTCAAAAAAATTAAAGGGGGTGGAGTAGACAGATGGGGACATGTGGCGTCTTCATGACCACATCCAAGCAGTGCCACTGGCGAATCAGTGGCAGCTCTATCTAGAAGAAAAAGCAATTCCTAATTTTCAAAACTGGGCTTACGTTCAAATTCTAATAACAATTTGGTGAGGACAACTTAATAACAGGCTTCCTGGAAATAGGAAACATAATCAATCTAATGACCTTGAAAACACCACCGTCATCACCTTCCCAGGGCCTCCTTATATTTGCCCAGCATTTAGCAATTCTTAGAACATTGAGATTTGTCCTCTCATTCTCCTCTCTCTTCCAGATACCCCTCTGACATCGTGGAGACCCTACCATACTTCTGCACAGTGATGAAACCAAGAGCTGGTAGAATTTCTCAGGACTATCCAATCAGCCAAGATCAGAATTCGGAATCACTGAGCAGCCATCCAATGCTGAGGCATGCTCGATTCTAATTCTCCAGGGCTGTGAAAACCCAGGTCAGGAGGGGGAGGCATTTAAACAGGGCAGTCACGAGGACTGCTGAATCCAAAGCCAATGCTTTCCCCTCCCTGACAGGTGGGACAGGCTTAGGATTCAGGTTGCCTTGATAAGGCGAGGAGCATCGGGTGGAAAGGGACTAGTCCTATCTAACCCAGCGCAGCTAAAACGAGCCAATCAAAGTTCGGGAAAGCTACAGTTGGCAAATGTGCCCTGGCAGCAGAATGATGGTTGAATATAGGTTAAGTAAGACATAATTCGTAGTCAAGCTGGAGAAAAGGCTGACAGTAGAGGAAAAAAACAACAACAACAAAAATAAGAGTGACAGCCCCTGGGTTGTACGGCAACTGAACAAATGAATTATGACAGGAGCCCGGAGAAACTGCAAGCAGACTCCTGACATATATATATATATATATAATGTATGTATTGTTAATGTGCAACCTGATTGCATAGCAGAGAGTGGAAGAAATGTGTGTCTGAAATGGAATGAGCAAAAAAATGTCTTTTTATAGCCAATGATTCATACAGAGTGATAGGTTTTAAATATTAATAATAAGTAAATTTTTAGGGCATAGGGCTGGAGATGAAGGGAGATAATAAAAATTCTGTATTTTTTTTCTTTTTTCTTTTTTTGCTCAGGGACCAAATTTAGGGAATTAAAACAGTAAACACTCTACCTATAGTTGGCAATTCATACATTGTTTTGTTTTTTGTTTTCTTATCTGCCCAGGAGCCTTCATCCTACTTCAGAACCAATACACTGCCTCAGCTTGACACTGATCATAATTTGGAGCCGGGCAGGACTCAATTACTGCATGAACTCAATTTGTCTCCCACAAATTTCAAAAAGAACAGAAACTATGTGTTTCCAGCCACAAGCCACGCATGCATTCTCTCCTTCCCCCAAACCTCATCACGTCTGTGCGTGATTTGAAAATCTCCATATTGAAAGAGACTGTGAGAAAGCCCTTCCCTCCCATGGCTGCTGTTTTCCTGTTGTGGTGACTCCACACAGGGTAGGGAAATCCCTTCCTTACTAGCATAGGGTAGCTGGAAAGCCCCTTAAGATGTCACCCCCGAAGAAGTAATGACTTGTGTCACATGGCTTCCGAGGCAGAAAGAAACATGAGTGAAATGGGGTGCCTTGGGGGAGGAGGATTTCTCAGTACCTCAGAAGGAAGGGAGACGACTGTCCTGCTGGCTGTCAGCGAAAGCTGGGTATTTGGGTTCACTGTCAAGTTCAGCTTCAAGGAACATCTTAAGTATTAGGCTTGTCCGTCCCAGCACTTCAGTTTGCCCTTAAAAGCACAACTAACTTCCAGCTCCAGGTAGTCAAAGCTGTACCCAGACCTGCTCACACAGCAACTGCTGAGTGACCTCCTGGACATCCCCAAGGCACATCAGAATGCCTCCACAACCCTCTAAGGGAGAGAGATTGGCCTCTTCTGTCTTATTCTTCCTTGGCCTCTGAAACAGTGAACATAGATACCTCTGCCACTGTAGGAGACTGGCCCACTGTTGATACTACTGATTGTTGCCCATGGAAGAGAAGGGACAGAGACAGGCCGTCAGTCAGATGCCCAGACCCCAGAAGCTCTAGGGTGGCAAAGCTCACTCATCCTGGGTACAATCTTACAGTCTCTCCAAGCCCCCTCCACTTCCTGGCAATTGCAAGGTGAGAGCAGATGACAGGAAGCAGAGCCAGGGGCTGTGGACTTCGATGAGGTCTGGAGAGAGTTTCAGGGACCAAGATTTCTAGGGCCAGAGAGAGAGTTTTCTGCATGGCACAGCGAGGAAATGCAAGAGCTGACAGAAGATGACGATTTCACCCTGATCAGTTTCTCCCTCTGCTGGCCTAGTGGCCTTTGGTGTGTAAGGAGGCAGGAGGGTGTGCTTAAATTTCCCACTTCCTTTATCTATCAAATGGTAAGCAGATGATGGCCAAACTGGGAAAGTTACTGTGAGGGTTAAATGAATGAATATTTGGCAAGTGTTGGGAATTTATTAGGGTTATTAGCACCGGAGGTCCTGAATGGTGCCCCTCCAAACATGAAAGGACAGTACAGAACTTAGGTGAAGCCGCCATAACTGTGCCTTTGAGCCGCTCTCCTTTCCCAACAGACTCCTAACACTGCCACTGCTCTTTCCAAAGTGCTAGCCCAAAGGAGCTCAACCTCTATCCTGTCCCCACCCCCTCTGGGTTCACTGCTGAGAACAGACCTCCAGTGCTGACCCAGCACCTTCCCTGCATTGGCAGACATGGCTGTCTCCAGCTCCTCCATCCTCCTCCCAACGTGACCAAAAGTCACAGGGCTGGAAGAGATTAAGGCAGGGTCCTGTTTGAGAGAGCAAGCTAAGAGATACGCGTCTGCTTCCAGAAATCCCCAGGCCATTGTGCATGGCATGATGGGGATGACCGCATGGGGAGGATCCAGTTGTCTGGGAAGATCCCACATCACTTTCCTCTGCACCTACAGAGAGAGATAGAAAACTCTGGTTGCCTCCCGTGATATGGACATGAATCATGAGCAGTAAGCTAATTGCTACGCTACAAGACACTGCAGCCCACAGGATGGGTATGGCCTCTATTACAAATGCACACACACACATACACACATGCATACACACACACACACACGGCCCTCCAATTCAGGCCTTTTATTCATATGCTGAAGAAAAAAAAGAGCACATTCTAACAGCAGTTGGGTCAGAGAACAGAAAAGGAGGCTCACACTCCTCCAAGAGTTTGATGAACACCAGATATTGACAGAATAAGCAGGACCTCTAATAAATTAGCTATTCATTCAAATGGATTCTTCATCCCTTTGGTGCCAGTTACTCTGCCATTTGGAGGGATTAGGGGTGGCTCTGCTGGGAGACAGAAGTCCAGCGTGCAAAATGATTTCACCCCCCGAGCTGAGAGTGTCACTTGGCAAGTTTCACACACATCCTACGTGCTCATTCATGGCCGTTCTTTTCTGTCATCTACAAACCCCATTACAGACACAAGCCTGGGTCAGCACACACTGTCCTGGAGAAATATAGGCTTTCCTCCTGCACACTCAACTCTGCACCTGGCTCACACATTCCATTCTGTGTACAACTTCCACACATGCACGTGTTTCCTGGAATGGACCCCAAGCTACCTCAACTAACACTGACAGAAGGGTATGCCAGCAGGAGCTTGTCAAATTTCCCAAAGCATCACCGTATTTGCAGGAAATGTGCCCTACTCTGAGCTGTAAGGGATGGAAAAGGGGGCCACCAAGTCTAACAGACTAAACTGTGTAAATTCATAGTCAACGCTGTGTTCCAGTAAGACTGAAAGAGATGAGTCACTAAAGCAATCATTAAGCTAAAGTGAGGTCATCTGGGTAGAAAATAACCAATGTGACTAGCATCCTTATAGAAGGATATTAGAACTCTGACACACATCAAAGGAAAAGGTGGCCAGCTATGCCAAGGAGAGAGGCATCAGTAGAGACCAATCCTGCCAACCTTGACCTCAGAGCTGTCTCCCTATTGTTTGGCCGCCCTGTCTGTGGTATCTATTTTGGCAGCCTTAGCACATGAATGCACTAAGCCAGGAGGGAGTTGCTCCGCTGCGTGTTGTATAGTCCCATAAAGGAGGCTCAGCATGTATCAGGGAAGGCAAGCCAGCTTCTGCACAAGGGACACCACACCCACCTGCAGGAGCCCTGCTGGCTTAGCTGGAATGGTGCCATGATGGATATTTGAGAGGTTTATAGATTGGGGAGTGATGGTATATGCATATAACTCAGCAGTTAGGAAATGGGAAGACTACATTTGAAGCTAGTCTGGACTATATAGCAAGCACCAAGCTAGCCTGGGCTACATGATGAGAGCTTTTCTCAAGGGAGGGCAGTGTAGAAGCTACTCTGTATCATCAAAGATTCCTGCTGATGCTTCCAATTCTCTATCTACCATGGTGTATGTTAGCTCAACTCAGCATCCAGAGACCAGCACTCCCAGAGTGTCTAAAATTCATGCACAAATGATCATAAGCATAGCAGCACAAAACACCGACTGTTCTGAAACATCAATTGCTTCATTCCTGTGCTAAGACCTTCCAGTCCATTGTTCCACTCATACTCCCAGGAATCCTGTTGATATGATGCTGTCCACAACAAGGATCTTAACCTTGGAATCGAGGAACCTGAAGCACAGAGACAGCTGAGGGACTTGTGGCAATACCTGCGACACAAGCCCGTCATCATCATTGCATGAACTGAAGTTCTCTTCAGTGGCATGAGTGTGAGCATATTTGTTTCCTTCTACACACACCATGGTAGGAGATGCAGAGAAGTGCCAGGTCCTTCCTGGCAAGTACTTACATGGTCAAGGGCAGAGCCTCTAAACTCTCGCCAAGCTCTCCTTAGCCACTGCTACAAACTTATCACAAAGTTCAGGGCTCGGGTGTGACCGTGAAACATGGAGTAAAGAACAAGAATCTTCCCGAGAGTCAGAGAGACTAGGGTTAGCCTCAGACCTGCACACCCAGCCTCGGTGTCATCATCAGAGTGAGGACACAAACATCAGCCCTGGCTGTCATCTTCCGGGGTTATACCCTAGTCTAAAGGAGATGGTAAGTGAGGGCGAGCCAGTCAGCAGAATGCAACACCGGGCACTGTTGTTGGGAACTGAAGAGCCAGCGAGAGGTCTTCAGTCCCTGTCCTCCCCAGATGGGTGTTCCAGAGGCGAGGGTGGGGGAGCGAGGCAATGCTGTGTGCAGATTGGAAGGCAGGTTGAGGAGAATCAGAAGCAAAATGCTCCACTGAAAAGCTAGTTTGAGCAGCAAGCAAAAAGACATACCCAAGAAGAAGAACTTTTTGCTCAAGAATATTTACTTCTATCTATTGGTATTGCTCTCCAAATGTATTATCTACATCACCAAAGTAGGTGATTTGTGCAGTGATATCAAAGGGTCACAATGTACCTCTTTCATGTTCTTTGTAAAATTGCTTGATTTTTAACTTTAAAGTGATGATCATTAAATAAGAATGAAAAGAAAGTTTTTTTTAATTTGCTTATTCATTTCCATTATTCGTGTACCTTTATTTATTTGTGCATTCATATATCTATTTTAACATTTCAAAAACCAACCCCCTCCTTGAGGAGCTTTTCAATCTGACATTAGGTAATCCCCTTGCTTGCCAAGAAAGGGAGCCTTTTCTTTCCTCCTCTAATAAAAAAATCAATAAGTCATTAGAGATGCTTTTAATAAAGATTAACTAAATGAATAAATTTAACTTTTACTTGAAATAAGGAGACTGTGGTCAAGTTTGAACACTTGACTGTCTTACTGAGTTCCTGCCAGGCCTGTTTCCTTCCCACTGCTGAAGGGCTTGATCCCTGTAAATGAGAAGAGACCCAGATCGCGGCTTCAACCGCCAGGCATTGAGGGACCAGCCTGCAGGGCTCAGAGCACGGCACAAACAGCTTCTCAAAACAGTGCCACCATCTGGTGATAAAGAGAAGCCCCAGGGCCAGAACCAAAGTCCAAATTCATCCTGACAAAGGCCTAGTTGGAGAAAACAGGCCAGCTAACTCTCTCTCTCTCCCACAGGGTCAGGGCTCACTGAGCCAGTCCTTCACATTTCCTGTTTCTTCATCTGGTGCCTGGCAGGGAGGTGAAACCTAGCCAGAGAGGACATCAGAAAGGTTGGGCTGCATCCAAGGCCTCAAGGCCATATTCTGGAATCCTTTCTTGGAATGGCTGTGAAGCCTGGGGATAACAGAGCAGTAAACTGCAAAAGCAAAGCATGGAGTTCCATAGCGTGCTCAGCAGGTTCTCCATACTGCAGCGGCAGTGATGGCAATGAAGACAAGTATGAAGGGCAGGCAGACCCGCTTATGCAGACTCGTCCGGTCTGCTTGCCACCCACTCACACACACACCATGGCCAGACAGATCTGCTGGCTCTCTTCAGTAGTCTGTTTCCACAAGCCTCCTGCTTTCAGAGCTTCCCAAGGTCTGAAAAGAGTTTCTCTAACTAATTGACTCTGTATGTCCCTGAAGACTCAGCCCAGGTACCATTTCTCTCAGGAGGCCTGACAGACAGCTTCATCTCACCGAGAGTCTCTCCACTAGGATCCTAGATATCTGGCTGGAAGCTATGGAAGGTATTTAGAGTCCTCACCTTATGGGCCACCCACATTTCCTCTAGAAAGGGGGTCCTCTCGGCACAGCAAGCATGACCATGAACAGCCCCTAATTAATAATGTCGCTGACCCAAAAAGGATATATCCATCTGAAACTTTGGAACACGGCCTTGGTTAGAAACGGTATCTTTGTAGTTATAACAAGGATCAGGATGAGATCCTACTGGATTATGTTGAGATTTAAATCCAACAAGAGGTATCCATATAAGAGAATAAAAGGATGCAGACACAGAGAAGAAGGGCGTGCGAAGACAGAGTTTGGACTTCAGTAGCCCATGAACGCATGGAGCCACAAGCAAGCTGGAAACTGGAAGAGATCAGGGAAGACTTTAACCAAGAGTGGTTTAGAGAAACTGGAGCCCTGATGTCATTTGCTTTGGAATCCTGGACCCCATATCTCTGAGAGCATGTTTCCATTGTTGTGAGCCACCAGGTTGTGGTGATGTGTTACCACCCAAGATGTGGTGGTTTCCCTGGAAACCCAACACACAGTGAGTGCAGTCACCTTGAGACACTTGAGATGGACCAAGTGGTATTCCAGACAGGCCTCTGAGGCCATAGATCCTCTTTCTCTTGCACTCAACTTTACATCTATCATCTCTAAACCCTCTGCTCTTGATTTTTTCTTCCAAATGCCAGAAAAGCACATTCATTGCTCCATTTCAATACCCCAACAGTGCCCATAGAGTTATCTCCATTTTGCAGATGAGGACACCAACGCTTACAGAGGCTAAGTAACTTTTCCCATGATCCACAGTTGGAACTCCATCCAGCTTCTGTGCCCAAAGCTCCTAGGTTATCACAGACCCCAGCAGAGTTCTATGTCCAAATCGAAAGGCTGGAGATGACAGAACCCATGAGCCATAAAGACCTTAAACACAGTTCTAAATGAGTTTTGGGATCTCAGCTATTAAGGCCAGTGTCTCGTTCCTGATCTGTGTCATTGCTCCATTTGGAACTCAGTGTCCCTTCACTATGTGTACATGCATGGGCTACACTGACCATCGCTCCCTTATTTCCCAAGAGTTTAGAGGTAAGAACAATAAATGGCAGTGATCATTTTATTAATCTCCTTAAACATAGGGATGTCATCTTGCCTTTCTTCATGTCAACAAAGCTAGACGCACTCTCAATTTCATGACATGCACTTTATATCAGGTTTCTGTACTGAATCAGGGAGATATGAAAAACAAGTGTCTGTGTCTGCCTTGCTAGTGATCAACAGTGTCTCTTTGACAGGCTCGACTCAAGCTGCACAACCATATTCCTCTATGATGGCAAAGGAAGAAATCATACTAGCTTCTCGCCACTCGTAAATAGACAAGCTTGCCCTGCAGCCAGTTCTTCCCAGTTTGGAAGCTGCCCTGTGCCCAGTGGATCAGTGTGACCATCTATCACTGGGGAGAAATGTAAATCCACACTAATCATAGCCGCTGGTTCTCTAGCTGAAAACTTTCTTTTCAGTCCTGTTTCCAGTTGAGGGAACTTTAAAATTAAAGTCCAGAGTAAGCAAGGTAGAAGCTTGAGAAGACCATATGGCCCCTGTCCCCAAATCAGGTGGTTTGAGGCTCTGCCTGGTAACCAGATGGTGGCTTGTGGCTGCCTGTTCACTGGGCCACCCTCCCTCATGCCTGGAGTTCCAGACGGCCAGGACTGGGCAGACACCCCAGAATATCACTGCAGCAGAGCTTATACTCCTACCAGATGCCATCTGGACTCCTGTCCTCTTGACTTTTATTCCCGTGAATCCTCTGGGGACAAGTCCAGCTAAAGATTTGATTAGCCAAATTCCTATTGGAAGTGTTCTTGGAACCGTCTCCCATCTTATTTATGGAAATCTCTCTTGCTTATAAACAGATCAGTAATTTTAACTCATGAGAGGACCTGTGCCGCTAGCTCTCTGTTGGATCCCACCTGAAATCCTCTAATGGGTAGCTGCAGATTGGTGAGCTTCTCCAGTGTACCCCTTGCCTGGTCCCTCTCATGCCTCATGAATCACATCACCATCATATTTGTCAAAGAGAAAGAGACCCTGATTTACAGAGGGAAGCTAACTCTGCCAAGAGAACCTACCGTCAAGGCTAAGTAAGCCCTGGAACGCTCATCTGGGCCTTGTAACATTTGGATAAGACCACAGCAACTAAATCATGTGTAGAAGGCAAAAGCTAGTGGCTTAAAAGCAACCACTACCTGGGCTTTTGCTCCCTGGGGAGAAGGAACTGCAGCTTGGCCTTTTAGCAAAAACGATTCTAAGATCAAAGTCACAGAAGGAGAATACTAGATTGTTCTTACACTCCACTGTCTCTAGCCCAACCCAGAGCGAGAGAAGACAATCAGTGGGAGTCTCAGACAGGTAAGAGAATGATAAGGAATCATCACCATAGACAAGAGGCCCCACCTCTGGGGTGGCAGACACCCTACCCACCAAGCTTGATAAATTACTGTTGGGGATAAAAGGCCAAAGATGTCAAACCCTGCCCTCATCTGTCTCTTCAAAAAGCAACTGAAGGTGCCAAAACAGATGGACACAGCTCTGTTACACTCACTCCCAGCCCACTTCTAACCATTTTGAGTGCCCTTGAAGGATAATTCTATAGCGGTGGTTCTCGATCTTTCTAATGCTGTGATCCTTTAATACAGTTCCTGATGTGGTGACCCCCAACCATAAGACTATTTTTGTTGCTACTTCATAACCATAATTTTGCCACTGTGTTGAATCATAATGTAAATATCTCATATGAAGGATATCTGATATGCAACTCCTATGAAAGGGTGGTTCACCCCTCAGAAGGGTTGCAACCCACAGGTTGAGAATCACTGTTCTACACCATATAGCACCATCAGGAAGATATGATTGGCCGAGCTACAGAGTCCTTCAAGTGACTTCCTAGCTATACAGGGAAAACAAGGGCAACCCATGGAGAAGAGAAGCACAAGTGAGCAACTGCCTCTCCTGAGTTCTCCTTCCCGGGCTATAGAGGCAGAGTTGACCAATCCTCTATCACAATATGTCACCATGGTAAAATCAATGATGACAACAGCAGCATCTTGGGATGGCTCTTCTCTGTGTCCTATGGAGCTGCCATCACCCAGCGTGTGTCCCCGCGGTAATGCATTCAGCCGGCTCAGTTCGTTCACCAGCTAGGTTGGTGATCCTGGTATGCATGTCCCTGAGTGCTCACAGGACTGGAGCCTTGACCTGCTTTGGTAAAGATGATCTAGATCCTTGCTCCCCTTCTCAGTGAACTTCTCTCTTCCTGGATTCCACTCATCCGTCCATACACATGTCAGTTTATAGGCCTCAGTCCTGTCACATCTCCCAGGTCAGTCTTCACGGCATCTGCCCCACCCTCAGCTTAATTCTAAAGCCTCATTTATCCTCCTCACACGTCCCTCCCAATGAGCGTCTTGGTGCCTTCTGGGAGTTTGCAGTCTGCCTACGTATTCAGACCTTCACTTGGATCAACTCCATGGAATGAACATCACTGAAGGACTCAGTCCCATTCAGCACGGCCCCTCAAAGTAACAGAGCCTCCCACGCATCGCATCTTTTCCTCTCACACCATCCGTGTTATTCTACTATCCACAGACTCGATATATTTATCCTGAGAACCTCCCATGGAGCACACCTCCCTACAATAATTATCTATGGTTTCCATGTATTTATTTCTGCTCTCTATTTAGCTAGGGTCCCTACCATCCCTCCAGGATCTATTTGCAAGTCTCTCTGTGTCTATGGTATTTATCTCTATTTTAACACGACTGCCTCTTTTTTTTAATATACCCTTAAAACTGGGACAGTTCCCGGGAGGGGGGGTTGCCTGCAGTTAAAAGACGGCATGATTCTACACATGCTCAGCAGCTCAATGCATGAAGGGTCAGCCCAGCCATGCTTGTTCAGCAGAAAAGCACAGGCTCGAAAAAGTGCTAGGGTAGAGAGGATACGGGAGGGGGTGTAGGCTCAAGGGGCCCTCTCTCAGTGAGGGGTATCGTGTGAAAGAAGAAGAAGACAAAGTTGGAGGCTCTAGGGCACATTGGGGATTCAAGCCCCATCTCTCTCTTATTGAAGTTGTCTTACTCACTTTGCTTCCCCATAAGATGAAAAAAAAATGTTGTGAGTCCCTGTGCACCCAAGATTACATGAAGAGAGCTTGGTGCAGGACTTGTTATGGAGTACGCGCTCACCAGTGACAACTCCTGCTGTCATCCTCACTGTTCTACACTTGATACAGGTTGGCTTTACAGCCAATAGCCTGTCAGCTGTAGCCATCTTAGCATAAACACTTCCCAATATGCACATTTCTAACTCCAAAGTAGAATAAATAGTGCGTGTATTTAACTCACAAAGAACCCTGCCTATTCTCTTCTTTTAAGAGATGTAGGACATGAGAGCTAAGGACACAGAACAATGATGATGTTTGCAGGGTTAGAAGGAAGAGCACTGAGTACCAGAATTTCGTAGATCAGCCTTAAGCATGTATGCGAAGTATTTAAGTAGGGAGAGTGGGGAAGCATGTATTGACGTATTGATGTATATATCAATATATACAGAGCATGTATTGATGTCCCAAGTTTGATGCCCAGTCTTAAAGATAAAAATAAAAGGTATTTAATTAGGAGTTAAAATACTGAAGTTTAGGGCTTAAGGGAAATTGGAAAAGCTACTGAGCTGTTAACAGGAGCTGAATCAAAGAGTTCCTACAAACCAGCAGGAAATCTGGGAGTCTAAGTGTTGAATCCACAAAGGGGACACTGAACCTGAATATGGGGTTCGGGGTTGTTCTTACTCAGTAGCTTAGGGCTGAAAAGGAAAAAGAACTCATTACACCAGATTAGCAGGTCAGAGGCTATCGAAGCAGGCAGAGCAATAACAGCAGGTCTAGGGTTCTAGTAAGAGACCTCCAAAGAGATGATCATTGGGTGGTGGAAATGGAAAAGCAGCAGGAACCAAGAGACTGGAGGTCAAGAAAGGGTACCAAAAGGTAACAGCAGGAAGGAATAAAAGAGAGAAGTAGAAAAATCTGGTTCATAGAGAAAACCAAAGCCATGGGACCAGCCAAGACACGGCTATGATGTGGCTGAAATGAGGGGACATGAATATGTCCAGGAAAGAAAGAAAAGGTCAGTAGTTAAGGGAGATGAGGATTTCCCAGGGTCATCAGCACTGCCTCACATGTCAGGACTTCAGGCCAGTTTTCAAGATTTTTGGCAAACTCATGACACACTCTAACATGATCATGTAGAAAGAGATCTACCACAATAACCTCCGGGCAAGTTCTGCTGGCCATCTCAAACCCAGACGGCATCAGAACGCAGGAATATCAGGAAGGAGACTGTCTGAGCTCAGGGTGGGGAACTCTGAAGACTTGGGATTCTTCTTCCAAGTCTCAGTTGTTACCTCAACTTTTTTGAGTTATATTCAACCAGCTAGCTACAAGCTTCCCTGGAGGGAAAGCCTTAAAAGATTCTAACCAAGCTTACTGGCCTCAGCAGAGAACAGGAGTGCATGCAAATCCTGTGGATTTCACAGATAATGCATTGGTGTCGGGGGAGGGGGGACTGAGGGATGTGTGGGACATTCTGAAGAAGTGTGATGGTACAGATGAGAAGGAGCAAGAGGCAGGGTGATGCCACTCAAGATTGAAGGATGGCCAGGCCTATGCTAACAGGACTAGAGACAGATGGGGCCACAACATGAAGGAAGTTGGCACAGGACAGGCAGGGTTTTGCTTCCAAGCTGCCAGATGCCTGCTATAGCTTTCCATCTGCCTCTCCTCATCCTCTCCTTCGGCGCTCCACCATGTGCATGGGATGTATCCAAATGCTGCTGCTGACCTCACAGAGGGAGGCTGGCTTGGTGCAAAGGCCAGGGATCTTGCCACTCAAGCAGTAGGTAAATCCATGGTGCTGCTCATTGGCACACTCTGTACAGTCAGGATTCACAGGTCACAATTTGGAAGCTTAAGAAACCAGCATGCCATGGAAAAGCTGTATTCACTAACCAGACCAGAGAATATGTCACAGCCTTGGCTGCTGCCAGCCTAGTTTACAGCCTCCTCTGCCTGCGTTCTTCTCTCCTCTAGTCATGTTTTGCTGCTATTCTGTAGCACGGGTCATCAACAGGCACATGAGATGCTCTTGACAGACTCAATGGAGAACTGACCTGGGTGGGCAATGATGTTCCACGAATAAGTGGAAATGTCAGAAGGAGATCTGTGGAGTGCCAGGTGCTCTGGGGTCTGACAACCTTGCCCTCTTCCTTGGGATCAGCTGAGGAACAAACACAGTAAGTGCTCCCTTAGTCCGTTTGAGCCCCCAGTTTGAGCCACAGGATATGCAAACAGGGATATGAAGCCCAGAAAGGGACACTCTGCAGCAGCTATGGATAGTGTCTGGTCATCAAGAGACATCTGGGATGAGTTTAGAGCCAGCAGTGATGAGACAGGCAGAGACATGGGACAAGGAACACAGAGGTGTTACATGACCTTAGCACCCCTCAACTGGAGAATCTCCAGTCTAGAGGCTTCTTGATTGCAGATGGCCCAAATCAGCACTAATCCAGTCTTGCTGTGACTGTCTGTTCTAGCTATCATAACTCCACTCTCTATCCTTCCTTTCTTGACCACTGAAAGCCTCTCTCTCATCCCCACCTCTTCCCCGAACCCAGTGACGTACAAGCCAACTCACTTGCACAACCTGATGTCCACTTGGGGTCAGAAGGGCTGCTCAGAGCAAACGCCATGGCTAAGGTCACAGCAAAATGTCTCTTCTTGCCCTGAATGGAAAGTCACCAAATAACACTTCTTTTAACCTGGGTACCACTTTTAATTAGCACCTAAGAGGAAAATTCATAACCAGATAGCAAGGAAGCTAGGAATGATTCCTAAACCTATAGGAAAAAAGTATATAAAATACCATCAAGAAATAGATAAAAGATACCAAAAGACATCAACTTCAATGCCGTATAATTATTCCTTCTTGCCATAAGAGCAATCTGACTAGGGTATGATCCCACTGTATTCTTTGAGTCCTAACTCATCCTCTCTGGTCCCCAGCTGCCTCCAGAAGACAGACGACAGTCTTGCAACAGGTGACACTGATAAAGTCACAGTCTAGATGAGCTGAAAATTGCAGGTTCCTCCCTGCACCTAAGGTCCTGGGGCCTCACATGAGGCCTACCCAGAACCAGGGACAGGTGCCTCTTTCCTCCCCGCTAACAGCTCAGCAGCAGAGTCTTCTCTGCCCAGCTCCCTTCCTGCTTGCACACAGGATATAGGCAGAAACCGAGGAGCCTTGGAGCCTACTGCTTAAAGGATTTCAACCTGTCCCTTCTGTTCATGATTCCCTTCCATTGAGTCTGCCCAGGATGACCAAGGTCGGAAGGTCAGAGAAGTAAATGTTCAGGTTGGTGCACAGCAATTTCCCTAAGAGCATCACCTCTATCTCAGAACGTCTGCATCAGTGCTTCTGATCAGCAGAGATGAAAAGGCAACGTAATGACAGTGCACCTGTGACGGGCTCTGGGCTGGCTAATCTCATGAATGCAATCTTACTTAATTTGAACGGCACACCTATGAAGCTAGGTGCTCCTACCCTCATTTGACAATTACGTGAATAGGAAATACGAAGTTGTGAGGGCCTAAAGACCACAAGCCACATAGTCCAGAAAGGGCGGGTGCTCCTGAGATTGACTGACTGCACAGAGGGGTATCTCTATGCTCCAAGGAGGAATAGGCAGGTCACTCTCTGCGTTCATCCTGATCACTCCATCTAGCTTCAGAGTCCTGCTTCTAGTGGTCTGGCTCCTCACTACCCTGCCCTGTCAGAGCTGTTCCATCCCTGAAGAGTCCTAGAAAGCTTCCTTATAGGCCCTGGACAATTCAGCCCTTCTCACTCATCCACCCCTAACTTCAGAAATAGAACAAAGGCATCTAGAAAACCTAAGCCCTGCAATGGATGGAGATTTCTCCATGTTATTTACACATAAGTGAGATGGCTCAGCTAGTAAAGGTGCTTGCTACCAAGCTGATGACCTCAGTACCTGGTAGTCATACAGAGAACTGGCTCCCATAAGTTGTCCTATGACTTCTGCAAGCAGATGCCTATAAACACACACACGCATGCACACACACATACACACAGACATACATACATACACACACCAAATAAATCACTTTAAAAACATAATTAACAGAACCAATTTTCTGTTGATGAAGGTAGGATATCAACATTCCCACATCTTTCACCAGACCAGTCCCAGCTGCCATTTTATTTATATTCTATTGTTGTTATCTCTCTTTTCTTTTAAACGAATTTTAGTCCTATTTAGGAAAAGTTGCCAAAAGCTCTGGGTTAACTGCAGCACAGTCAACACACAATTAGTTTGGAAAATTGGGGGCAATGAGAAGTGAGAAGGTAAAAAGTCCTTGAAATCCAGATTTGTTGGCTAGCTTTAGCGCAAGGGCAAGGACTTCCAGGCTGAAAGGTTGCGGAGTAGATGCACAGCCTGTCTAAGGGGGCAGCGGGCAGCTATAGAAAGGCAAATGCATGCTGTTTCCAGGCAACCTCCCTGTGGCCCAGTCAGGGCAGCTCATGTTTAGAGGATGAGAAACAAAATATGAACCAAGCACGACCATGGAGCAAGGACCGGAAACAGACCCAGAATTCCATTCTACAGAAGATAAGACAGAGGCTCAAAGAGACTACTATTGTCTCCCGTGTCAGAGGATATGGATTCCAGGATATGAGGATACCAAATCCACTGAAGCTCAGATCTCATCTCTGAATTGTGGAGTACCTTACATAACCTGTATAATCCTCCTGTTTATATTAAATCATCTGCAGATTACTTATACTGTCTAACACAATGTAAATACAATGTATATGTAAATAGTTTCTATATTATATTGTTTGGGAAATAATGATCAAAAAAGCCTACAGATAGATAGATAGATAGATAGATAGATAGATAGAT
>LOJH01002544.1:21449-42473 GCA_001685095.1 Ellobius talpinus
AGATAGATAGATAGATAGATAGATAGATAGATAGATGAGAGTCCTTAAAAATCTATTATTTTCTGTCCACAAGTGTTTGAAATCAGAGACACAGAAACTAATAGAGGGCTGACTGAATCTCACATCAAGTGACACAGCTTGGAAGCAAACCTTGTCTCCACTCTTGTCTTTCTGCTGGAAAGAGTCAAATGACCTCTGATTCAGCTCCCATTACCATGTCTGTGATGAAGGAAGGGTTTGGTGGTGTCTGATATGGCAGTTACCAGATACACACCTTGATTAAGCCCTTGAAACATGGGTAGTCTGACTAAGAAGCTGGATTTTAAGTTTTAGCTGATGTAAATCAAGTTAAGTAACCGCACAGGACTGACAGCCCTTGTACTGGGAAACGGATGTTGAAACTAGGGATGTGTCTCTGTCTCCATTTTCAAGGTGACCACTATTCTCTAGATGACTCAAGCTACAAGAGATGTGAGACAGACTCTGAACCCAAGCCCTGGCCACAGAAGAGAGCAGTGAACACCCGTTTCCTGGGTCATCCTAACCATCATTCCTCGCTAGTACAGGATGGCATCAATGGTTCTCCTGGGGCTTGACCAAAGGAAATCTCTGATTTACCTGGTCACCCCATTCAGCCATCAAATTAAAGAAATGGATCTTGATATGATAATTCTCCAGGGTTAGAACTTGTACATGGAGATCAGAAGTAAATCTTCCTTTAAAGAAAATGAGTGTTTGGAGACAGAATCTCATTAAATCCATGGTGGCCTGGAACTCACTGGGCTGATCTTGAACTCACAGTCCTCCAACTTAAGCTACTCAACTGTGATGATGATAAGTGTGTGCCACATCTGTCCAGAAAACATGCCTTACCTTTTCAAAAGAGTTGCAAAAGAGTTGCATGATCGTAGGAAAAATCCTTAGTTCTTAGCACCCATTCTAAGTTGTATTTAAAATGAAAAAGAAAATAAAAAAGCTACCTGGTGTGGTTACTGGACTTAAATGAGCTGATGAAGACTCTGGGCATCTCCACCATCTCCTGACACCTTTCCTTGTCATTTGGGCTCCCCTGGACGATTCCTTTAAGATAAAAAATCTTCCTCAGCTTTCAGGGTCATCTTCTAACTCCTCATTGCTTAGGATGAACCTCATTCTTCTTTGAACAGCATCTCCCACAAACTTTTCCTAGAGCTCATGTCCAAAATCCATAAGCAAACTGCACAGTCACCTGCAGGAGTCACACGACTCCTGTTGTCCACATCCCTCACCTAAGTCACCCAAGTGTCCTGGCAATGGCTCTGCCAATCCTGGCTTCATGCTTGGCCTAAATGAGGCCACCTGAGAGTTTGCACTGCCATCCATGGTATCAACAACTCTATTCATACCGTTCTGGCCCCTGTCCAAGTGACTCTGTGGCTAGGATGTCTAAAATCAAATTAATTTTTCCTTCACCAGTATGATTGTCAATAAAAAGTTATTATTCAGTCAGAGGATGTTTTAATTACCCAAAATGTCAAGCCCTGTCACTTCCATTAGCAGCATAATGGTCCTAATAGAAAGTGCCCTGGAGGAGCCCTGGGAAATTCCAGAGCCCTGCTCTGTCCCCAGGGAGGAACCCACCAGAGCCACTTCACACTAACCATTTCACATGTCTGCCTGATTACCGCCCCGAATGGGGAATCTCCTATCTTAGAGAACATTCTGTAGACCCCCACAATTTCTTCTATTCAGCCAGAATGTCTCATTGATTTTCAAGAACCGTGGCAATTATTGCCAATGATGAAGTGAAATGCTAGGCACAGCCTTGAGGGGCCAGCCAAGCTCCGATCCTGCTAGCTGCTGGCCCAAACATCCTGCTTCCTTGGGCCATAGCTTCCTCACTTCAGGTAAGAATGCCTTTCGTACTTTATTACAAAGCAATGAGTAAAACATTAAGCTCAGACAGGCACAGGCTCATCTTCTAGTGTGTGACAGAGTTCAGTTGGTTGTTGACCATTGCTCTTATTTAGGACCCTTGGAAAGCAGATCTGCCAGTTCTCCTGACTCTACGCTATGCTATTTATTCCTCTAAAGCATTCTATGTGGCCTCTTTATTCATGGCCTAATTGATTTAACTGACATTTGTTTGTTGAATGCCTATCACATGCCAGCAACTGCCCTTCGGCTGGGCTGGAGAAGGCATGAAGAAAACAGACAGGGCTCCTCCTCCAGACAACAGAGGGAGGAGTGCTGAATAGTTATCAAATTATCATACAAGCATTCAAACTGGTGATGAGGACCTGAGCACATGGCTCAGTGGGTCAGGGAGCTTCCTGCAAAAGAATGAGAACCTGACTTTGGATCTCTATCATCCACATAAGAAAAGCCAGGCAGGGTCATGGGTGTCTGTAAGTCCAGTGCTGGGGACAGGGAGGCAAAGAGTGGGATTGCCAGCCTAGCTAAAAGGCTCCATGACAAACCCTCGTCAAAGAAGTCAGGTGACAAACTGAAGAGGAGGACACTCTGACCTTCAGACACATGTGCAAAATTACGCGCACCTGATCATACAAATGTACACACACACACATGCACATACACACACACATGCACATACACACACAACACTCATACAAACACATGCACACATTACATCTTTTCCCATGGACTTTGAGCCTCCAAGGAGCACACATGAAACCATTTTCTAAAATCTAGCAAAGACTCCATCGAAGACTGGATTTTTACTGATGGTTATTTAAATTCATGGAGTTGAGTGCACAAATATTTCCGCAGTACCCCCCAGTTGCTAAACTTGGCCTTGGCTTTGGCCCATTTATCCTGTACTTGCCTCTATTCATTGGGCCTTTGCCTCCTAATTTCTGCTTCTCAGCATTGTCTTGGCTCCACAGCAACATCAGATCTAGAGTCACGAACCACGCACTTGGAGCTGCCTCCCGCAATGCCATCTCCTCCTCCAAAGCCCTTTCTTAGCCAACATCCTCTGCTACACCACCCAGCCCTCTGCTTCCCACACCCTCACCCTCACCACCAAGTTGTCTCCACGCCTACCAAGAGGAGTTTAAAAATGGAAAGCCACGTGCAACTCAAAACCCCGAGAAAGCTGACGTCTTGGAGAGGTAAGCATCTCCTCTCGGGAAGGTGGTTCATGCCTGAGTCGTTTGTCTGGCTCCATCAGACTGCAAAGTTTCTGGCTTGGGTCCCTCAGTGTGCTGAACACAGTAGGGGCACTCAACAGCTCTCATGTGGTGGTGGGGAGGAGGCAGCAAATGAGAAGACAAAACCCTCTTCATGTACAAAGAGCAAGGCTGGGATCCAGCCCTGTTTCCAGCATGTTCTCCCCACATCCCTGGAATCAATGCCCTTGCTGGATGGTCACTAGGTCAAGAAGCTTTCCTCTTGGTAGATCTGCATCACAAGCATACAGCACTGAGTAACGCTGGCTCTAATGAGCACACAGGAAAGTTCACAGCAATGTGAGTGGCAAAGAAACAGCCTCTTAAAGAATCTTGATGGTAACCTAAGGGGGCACCCAGGGCCTGCAGGGTTCCAGGGACCCAATCATATTCCCATTGCTTTGCGAAGTATAGTAACAACAGGTACCCAGCCTGGAGCTATGCTCCTGAGAATAAACAGATTCAGTTCGGTTGAGCAAAATCTCCGACCTTCAACATCCAGGTTCTCAAAACAGAAGTACAGGAATATTTATATTTTATTATATGTTCTCAGGAAGATGGCATACTAACATAGAAAGGCCCTGTAGTAGTCAGAAGACTTTAATTGGAAAAAATAAACACGTATCCTCTCTGGTGGGTTACAGCAGGGGCTCAGATGACAAAGCAAGTTTGGGATATCAAGGGCAAAGAGGCCTTCGCTATCATGGTCAGCCCACGGCAAGCAGGTCCTCTGTGTACAGCTGAGCCTTTCTCACGACCCTCCCTCCACCAGTCACCAGCCACCAGCGCTGAAGCAAAATGAGGCTCCTAGGATGCCTCCTACCCTCCAGGGATACAAAGTTCACCTCTTATGTCACTCACAAACCCTGTCTCTAAGCCAGCGACTGTCAGGCTCTCTCAGCTATCAGACCAAATGATGGGATTGATGGGGGGGGACCTGTAGTGAAGTCCTCAGATGACTCCATGTTGTTTTTAATTAAAGAAGAAACACATTTATTTATCAAATAAGTCATTTGACCCTAACATTGCACACATATCAATGAAAACAGAATGTCTTTTGGAAAACTGGGAATAGATACTCATCAGGGCATTGTCAATAGTAAATACCTGGGAACAGATGGTCACAGTGGCTAATGCCTATAAATCCCTGCACTCACTCGACTGGGGTAGGAGAACCACCACAAGTTTGAGCTCAGTCTAGGACACTAAGGAAGCCCTAGGTCAGTATGTGTTACACAGTGAGGCCTGTCTCAAAAGGCAAAGGTGGGGTGTACTGGGGAGATATCTCAGTTAATAAAGTCTCTGCAGCCTAAGTATGGGGACATGAAATCAAATCTCCAGAATGCGCATAAAAAGTTGGGCACGGGTGACATTCATCTGTAATCGTATCACGGAAGAGGAGACAAGAGGCTCCCTAGAGATTGCTGGCCACCCAGCCAATCCAAACCAGTAAACTCCAAGTTCAGTGAGAGACCCTCCCTCAAGTTAAGAAAGAGAAGTAATAGTTTGAAGACACCCAACACTGACTTCTAGCACATGTACATATGTGCTGGCGCTCTCTCTCTCTCTCTCTCTCTCTCATACACACACACACATACACACACACACGCAGCAGCAGCAGCAGCAGCCTGGAAACAATCTAAAGTCCAAGCAGTTACGTTTTCAAATGGCAAAATGAAGGAAATAAAAGCCACCCACAACTTCCATACCTAGAAATCACCATATTAAATAGCTAGCGTGTTCTTTCCAGTGGTTTTTCCCAAGCAACCACATGAATAGTCTTTACATCGATGTAAAATGGGATCATATTGAATATACTAACTTACAGACAGACTTTTTCTATGTATCAAATATTGTAAATATTTTACATGCCATTAAATATTGTTCCTTGGCATGTTGTAATGATTTCATGGTGTTTCATTACATGAATGAATCATGATTTATATAACGGATTCCTTACTGCTGGGCATTTCAATCACTTCCAATTTTCCATCATTACACCACACGACCCCGTATGTGAACTTATGAGTATCTCTGATGATTTCCGTAAGGTAGAAGAAATGCCGCAGTGTGGAACTATTGAGTCAAAGAGGGTATCTGTTTGAAAGGGTTTGGGAAATACTGTCAGGCAGTCCTCCGGAGAAGTTGTACAAATATTTTCCCATCTTACGGGGACTGAGAGCCTCCGTTTCCCTACGTCAAAACCATCATTCATTATTATTTTTTTCCAATTCAATATGGAGAACAGAACCTTGTAACTGATTTGATTATTGTTTCTTTGATCCCTACTTAAGCTGAACAAATTTCCATATGCTTATTAGCCAGTTTACCCTTTTTGCTTTAATTTGAATACTGGGAATTGTGTGTGTTCCTGCCTTTTTGTTTATCTTTGTCACACTAACTTTTTGAGGATTTATTCAACCCCAAAGGCAATTTACCAGAAAAAGTTACTTCAAGAGCCACCACAGGAGGCCTGAGGAACAGACATCTCTGACAGAAAGTCTCAGTAGAGTTGGCTAAACCCCACAGTGACTTGGCTCTTCCAAGCGCGGGGCCTGGGGAAACCAAACTTGGGAGGGGAGCAGCTGAGGTCAAAGCCCAGAACGATGGAAGCCAGGCCCCAGACCAGTTCTCATCGGCAATGAATGGTAGTGGCAAGCATGACACTGGTGGTCTCGGTGTGGCAGAACTTGGGCTTCTCTCCTTTGAATAAGGAAGGAAAGTGGGCATAAGCAAATGGGAGTGTTTGTGCAGACAATCAAGTCCAAAAATAAAAAGGACTTCTTCCTCTCTGGAATAGAAGGGGAGCATGTGGCACCTGAGGTCTCAGACTGTCACCTTGATTTGATCCGTTGCCAGAATATTACTACAAGGGATGATGGGATGGATCAGCCAGAAAGGGATTTGAAAGGCGGGGCAGTGCAAAACTCACTGCTGGCCCTGATTGGCAATGGGCAGCTGCTCAGGTTTGTTTGGGAAGCTACTTTCCAAAAGATTGTTGAACTGTGACCCCTGCACAGGTGTGCCTGACCTGACTGAGAACCTGTCTCCACCTGTGGACCCTAGAAAGGAGACAGCGTCTTAGGTCCAATGCTAGTGCCCAGGCTCAGGAGTAGGTGGAGAAAGGAAGACCAGGGTAGGGCAGATGAAAGGGTTGCACACCTGCCAGATGAGTCAGTGTCAAGGGACAACGGGAACTTTAATGTATTGTCCAGGGCCACATACCTTAATCCCACTGACTGTGTTTCCCAACCACGGCAGGACCAGTTCTATCTCGTTGAGTGATCTGCTGCTGCTCCTTACACACTCAACATTTTTCTGGAAACCTGGAGGCTGGTCATAGGCGCTTGACCTCATGTGTGTCTCCAGCACGCCAAGTCCCTCAAAATCAAAAAGGGTGTGGAGGTGAAGGAGGTCCAGTTCCCCTCTCCTACCCTTTTATAAAAACGGTGGGAATAGGAGCTGTAG
Source organism: Ellobius talpinus (assembly GCA_001685095.1). Taxonomy (NCBI): domain Eukaryota; kingdom Metazoa; phylum Chordata; class Mammalia; order Rodentia; family Cricetidae; genus Ellobius; species Ellobius talpinus. The sequence goes on from LOJH01002544.1 coordinate 28,088, forward strand.
TAGTAGAGGTGCTGTGATAAGATGGCAAGAAGTCCCTCAGGCAAGGCAGGCTCACATCACCCCCTCCACTCTATTCTGCAGTGTATGCTCCCAATGAGACGAGACCTATTCAGTCCCAACCCACCCAGCTTTCCCACGTCCATCACATCACCAAGGCTTGGCCTTGATGAAGCGCACTTTCTAAGAGTGGCCTTTCCCGGGCCCTGCCATATTTGCAATTAACTAACCTCACCCCGTCCGTAACAATTTCAACCCCCTGCTCAGGCACCTGTCCAACAGTGTTATCCTAGACTGTAGGGAGAGTGGGATTTGGTGGATGAAGAGTTTTTGGCTTTTCAATGAAAATAATTACAAGGAAACCAAGAGTTTTGACCTTAAGTACACATCTCAAAAGAAATTGCATGTGTAATATGAACATTTCTGTCCCTTCACCTGGCTACAATGAGACAGCATGGGCAAAGCACTTGTCTGTTGTCACTGCGGCCTGGCTAAAATATGACATTCCAGGTGCTCAGGAAAACTCTCCCATGCTCCTTCCCCAGTCATTGCCCAGTACCCACTACTCAACATCCATCAACATTTGTTGCATCTACTCAGTTTTAACATCACTGAGACGGAAGCCTATCTCATGTATCTGGCCTCTCTCTGTCAACATAACGTCCACAAGACACTGATTAAGTTTTCTGCTGGCAGAAACACCCAGGAATTTAGTGAGCCCCACTCTGGAGTACTGTTTGCGCTTTGAAACACGTTCCTAAAAGACCTGTGGTGCCCTTAGGTAGGGTGTGAACTGGGAAAGGATTTTTTGGGGCGAAGAGCCATCCATCTCCTGCTTCATCTGATGAAGATTTTGGTCTGTTTTATGAGGAGGTTATCTGCAAATGACTACAGGCCAAGGTATTGTAAGACAAAACCACAACAGCAGAGTTCTAGAAGATCCACGGGGTCTCTCTAGCCATGCTTCTTCTCTGTTCCTTGGTCAAAAAATGAGAAGAAAGGATAAAACCACCAAGGCAAATGTGCTTTGGGCTGTCTGGAGAATTCACAGAGGGAAAGTGAATCCTCCTCCTGCAAATGGTGAGCCCAGGAGCCCTTCTAGCTCTGTCCCACTCCTAACAGTAGAAAGCTATCAGGGGGATCCAAGAGGGAGGTGGCTGAATTTTCATGCCACCCCCACAGTCCTACCCTCCAGGCTACCAGCAGGTCGTATTTCTCAGGGCCCCATTAGAAGAGCCACATATCTGTTGGCTAGAAGGGTTAAGACATGTGGAGTCTAGATGAGACGGAATTCACAGCCAGGGAGTGGACAGCAATAGCCCCCATGTTAATGGAGCTCATATCGACACTTCCACTTCCAGCAGGTTCAAGACTTTAGTAGGAATCAGACTTTAAGCTACGTCCCCTTTGGAAGCCATGGGAGATATCTGAGGGGAATAATTCAACTAAGAACAGAGGATGGGAGGCTAGAGGGATAGACATCAATCCTGGGACTTGAAATTCCATCCTTGGCTCTATGCCTTACCTCTGGGAGGGGGATGGGAGGTAGGTAAGGCTTCCTTGGCCTCGCCATAGCCTCTGATTCCATTCTGGACCCTGGCAGAGATAGACACGTTCTGACAAACTCTCTTCCCCTTCATTCTGAAGCCCCTGTGGACTGCGAGGGAAATTTAATCCATATGTCTCTGATTCATTTATACTTAACTCATCAACATGTTGTTTTGTAAGAGCTGTTTCGTGTCCAAGTGCCTTTTTTAAAGCTCTTAAAACCACGAGTTTTTTTCTTCGAAACAGGAAATGATACGTGCCAAGAGAAAAGGAACTTGAGCCCTCAGAGGTTCAAACTAGGTTCAAGCCTCCTCTTCCCAAAAGACCCCAACCAATGTGAAAGAAGACCCATGACCCTGACCCCTTGACACCAGGCTGGGGGATCAAGGTCCTACAAGTAGCCAAAGCTGACCAGCCAAGGTCTGGAGGAAGTATAGAATTGGGCTGTTTCAAGGCAAAACTCAGCTATTTGCAGCCAGGGCCCACAGAGGGCGGCAGGCTAGAGGAGAGAAGGGAAACAGGCCAGGAGTTCTGTTCTGCTCCAGTAGAAGCCACATCTTTCCTCAAACAGAATGGCTCCAAGCAGGTTCCTCTGGAAATGACCCGGGGCCCCAAGTCTGAGCTCCATAGCAGGCCCTGGCAAGGTCTCCGGAACAGCAAGGAACCAGGACAGCCCAGATGAGTGGGAGGGAGAGCTCTCTGCAGATTCGATTGATCCCCAACTTACCCACTGCCTGCACCTCACTGAGCCTTCTCTGCAGCTGCATTATTCCAAGATGTCCTTCTACCCTCTGACCTCTGGCCCAGGGGAACTGAGACCACAGATGAGCGGGTGTCTATGCTCAAACAGCCTTCCATGTATACAACCCAACAACAGGTGCACAGTTAAAGAGGCCATCTGACGAGTACAACAGAGGCTGCCAACGCCAAATCCTCTCCTTGGTATGGAAGCGTAGATCCATTACCTAGGCACAGTCATATGTGAGTCTAGATACTGTCCTTATATGTCAGAGACTTAGGGTTCCTGATTGTCCCCCTAGAGAGCAAGAATAGTTGAACGGGAATTGATTTGGCCTAAACAATTCAAAAGGGGGCCAAACAAAAACAGCCACGGTCAAATGCAGTGGAAATCACATCAGTGCAAAGCAGCTCTGCCCAACAATACACCTATCCAGTTCTCTTCCCACCAAGAGACAGACTTGAGATCCAGCACCGCTTGCATGGGCTTGGCAAGGCGAGGGGTGGGTTTTCAGAGATGGGAATATCATAACTCGTGGCTGGAGAAGCACATTGCACCACAATGGGTAAGTAAATAACTCAGTGCGTGTCCATTCCCCTCCAGCTCGCTCCCAGCCTCACTCCAGGCTGAGCTAAATAGACTGACATTGGGCAATGAGACATGAGAGAGATGACAGAGAAAGCTACCAGTGAAAGCGGTCAGGGGAGGGACAGCAGGCTCTCATGTATCCTCTCGCACCAGGATCATCTGCCAGAAGAAAAGCAGGCCCCTTCAGCTGGGACCAAAGACTAACAAAAAAAAAATTTGTAGAGAATTATCTGTGCCAAACTCAGCAGAACCTGGCTGCTGTGATCCACGCCTGGCAGATCAACAAACAGCCCTCAGAACAAGGAACAAATGCTTCTCAGAAGCAACTGAATCATGGAAGATTGTTGTTATCAAGCATTTTGTAGCAGTAGCTGACTAAGACATGCTAATAAGTGGACCATAAAATTCAGTTAGGCCAGCTCTCCTTCTACTCAAAACCTGCCCTGGCTGTTTCACTCCCACAAACCAGTCTCTAGGCAACTGAGTCTTGGACTCGTCTTACCACGAACCGTCTAGTAGATAAGTACTGTGCTGGACTGAAGGGATACAGAGATTAATGGGGATGTGATTGCAGCCTAAAGATGTGTGCAGGTTACAGGGGAGACAGATGGGTAAACAGAATGGTAGTCGGTTGTCACATCGACATCAATGATGACAATGGCAGAATGAGCCTAGGGCATAAAGAAGACTGCTAACAAGAACAGAACAAATACAAGAGAGGGACAGCTGGGCCGCGAAGGCTTCAGGGATGGAGCTGGTTGCAGATACCTGAGTCTTAAGCAAGACTGCTATGTACAGAGAATTGCTGGCGAAGCACACTACTCTAATACCTGCAGCCCTTGCTCAGCATCACAGTCACAGGTACAAACCCTTTTATTGAGCAACTGCTATATGCCAGCCTTTGGCTCTTCAGTTTTTGCAGCCATAAGCTATGTGTGACCATTGAGTACCTCAGAGGTTGTCAGTCCAAACTACTTTGAACTGTCATTGTAAAAGCACACTGGATTCCACAAATGGTGTGAGGGAAAAGAGGACTTAAATAATTGCATTGATTATTTAAGATTTTTAAATGGGATAACATGAAGTGGTAATACTTTTGACTCCCTGAGTTAAACAAAGCACACAATTACCATTCATTTCTGCTGTTTCTTTTGTTTGTTTTTTTAATATACAGCTACTGTAAAGGTTGACCGTGCATATGTTATTGTCATTACAATCCTATCAGACAGAACTGCATTGTGCTCTCTGCCCTAAGGAGACTTCATGTGAGAATGTTCTGGAGCTTCTGTAAAGATTCTAAATCCTGGTATACACTCTGAAGAACAGTGAAGCCAGCATCTCCAAGAGTAGGGTCCACATATCAGTATTCCTCTAGAGCTCCCTGTGTGGCTCCCATGTGCAATAGAGATGCTCAAAGCCTTGCTCTAGCAAGGCTAGCAGAAGCACAGGCAAGGGAGACAGACTGCCATTTGGTCACCTTGGACCAGCGGAGAAAACACAAAGGTACTGGGGGACATTCAGGCTAGCCTCCCATTGCCCTACTCTCTCCTGTGGGGAGAAGTCAGACAACAAGCCATCTTCTCCTTGCCGAACTCAGCCCTCATCTAAGATCCCCATGCCTCTCACTGCCTGGTGAACCAGGAGAGCAGCTTTTCCAGAGGCCATGGACTCCTTTCAGGTTCTGCCCTCCCAACCAGTTCCAACATTCTACATGTGTCATTGAGCATCTTCATATTTGTTTAAAGGGACCTGAATGGAAACAGACACCCCTGTGTTAGGCCTCAGAGGGTTTCACACAATATAAAACACACACACAACACGCATAGGAGTTTACATGATAGGAGAATACTTGTAATAATTAGTAGCTCACAGCAAGTGGCCCAGAGGCCAGGTGATCACTCCAAGGAGTCAGGAAATGCATGTGTGACATGAGAGTCAATTCCCTTTCACTGAGTAAAGAGGGTTCTGAAGCTGAAAGCAGGGAGGTGCCAGGTCTCAGCCACTCAACTAGCTCTTCCCCCTCACTGCCCTTGGAAAGGCTTCTGGAAGCACAGCAGTGATCCAAAAAGGGCTCCATCTGGGCTTCAGCCTCCTTCCATGTCACCCACACTGAGTCAATCAAGCTCCAGGCACCATCAAGAAATAAGATGAAGTTGACATTTGGCTTCGGAAATTATGATATTGGCCATAAAATGCATGCCCTTCCAAGTGAGCTCTAAAGGACCCCAGTGGGAACAGAAACATGGCGTGTAAAATACAGGCTATACAGAGGCTACCTACAGCATAATAGGACCATGAGTGAGAGCTGGAAGCACCATGCACTGGCCATCAGAGTCTCTCTGGAGGACACAGTCACCTCAGCCAGAAAGGTAGAAGATGTTCTCCATCATGATTATAGACCTGGCATCATAAGTATCTATAAGGTCAAAGGTTTGGACCCTAAGTTTTCAGTGTTCCCAGGTTACTGTGGATAAAATGGTAACACCTATAAATTAGGCTGTCCCTACTGTAGGGTGACAGGAAGAAGATGGGTCTGAAGACCAATGTTTCTGTTCCATATCTCACCACCCACTTCCTGGCTGCACTCTTGGGGAGTGGGCAATATGTTCCCTTCCTGAGCCCCCATACTGTGATCTACAAGATAATTTAATAGCCAACAGTCATAAAAATGCATGCTATTCAATCCAGCCATGCCATTTCTAGTAACTGAGCCCAAGGACATCGTGTGAGATGTGTGTGGAGATTTATATGCGGTGGCGTCCGCCGGCACATTTTCTAAACAGGGCATCACTGAAATGTCTAACAGGAAATTAATCACATTACAACGCATCCAGATGATGTAATACTGTCCAACCATTTAAAAGCCCATTGTCAGAAACTCTTAAAAGACTTGAGGGGTTGTTCATGACATATTACTAAGAAGAAAAGAATGGTTCACAAAACCAGCTGGGTCACCAGGAGCCTGAGGGCACTGGGATGGATTTCATTTGAGAAAGATGCACTCCTCTGGTGGAAATGGTTTCTTGATTCCACTGACTTGAAACAGGCAACAACCTGCATCCCTGTATCATGCAGGCCTCCCTGTGCTGTCCTGGCCCTTTGTGGCTGACACCTCTTGCAGAGGCCAGCATTGCCCTTTCTAGAACAAGTCAGCCCCTCCTTCCCCTGGGTTATGCTCTTCACAGGCCCCAATTTCTCCAAAATCAACTGCTACCAGATGTTACTATGGCCTCGGAGGTCCTGTGTGAGCTGACCCCATATAAACTTTCTGTTTCATCTTCTAGAATTCTCTCATGTTCTTCATCCCAACTGCAGTGTCCTTACTGTTCTCTGAAAATCCAACTGCAGGGCCTTTGCACCAGCAGGTCCCATTCCTAGGGATGCTTTTCCCAGATGTTTACATGATTCCCTTGTCTCACCTTTCTTGAAATTTCCTCAGATGATAATTTTTCCATTAGTATTTGTATTGAACAATGGCAGTCCACCTGCCCCAATTCTATTTCTCCTTTAGCATACTCACCATGTAACATCTGATGCATTTTGTTTAGTTTCTAGGTTTACCATTTCTTCCTGCCTTGATGTCAGCTCTCTCTGAGGGCAAACTTCTTTGTTTGGTTCACTGCTGTGTCCCCTCCGTGTAGAAAATAGTTGCTGGTACAACATAGATGCTCAATAAAATTCTATTTAAAAAACAGGTTGGCATGCATAAAGTAATACTTGGCATAGAAGTGAGTGACTATTATTTCTTCTTGTGATTTTCAGTATTTCCTGAAATGTCAATATATCTCTTTGGTCTTCAATACCAAAAGCACCATGAGTAGGAGCTCTCAGTAGTCATAACAAAACAACAGACCTAATTAGATGGTAATGCTCATTGGCCACCTTCCTGCATCAAACAAAGCACTTTAGAGTCACTTTGGGGTCACAAAAGAATAGCAATATCTACCCATCAGTTAGGAAAAAACAAAAGACAATTCCATGTGCAGCCTCCAGTTTCTTCAGCCCAACAACTCTGTTTTCCCATGCCAGGCCTGAGCTTGTACCCCTCCAAAAACCAGGACTTGTCCAGTAACCAGAGCTACCTAACATGGGCCTCCAGGTCCTTCATCTTCTGCCTTACTGGCTGGATCCAGCTTAGGCTTCTGCACCCGGTGCTCCTCCTGCCAGAAACACTCTCCTACACAAGCTTACAAGGACAACCATAAATGGTGTAAAGTATATGGTTTTTGGAACAGAAGTAACCTGAGTCCTCTTCCTGCACCTTGGGTAGGGAAGCCTGCTGCACTGCGATGCACGTCCAAGGCCTTTCAGCAAGAGTCACACCTTTAGAAACAAGCAGTCAGCATCTGTCTCAGAAGAGCTGCTGATTTCACAACTTAATCCCTGTGTCTCCTCTGAGAGACCAGTGACCCAGAGAAAAATCAGAGGCCAGAGGTGTGAAGAATCAGACTTCTCCTTGGATGTTGGTCACAGTTCTGCAGTCAGGAATGGGAGCCTTGGCGAATTCGGAGCTAGTTTTGCTACCCACAGATTATCTTTCCCAGGAAAGCCAAGAACAGGTACAGTAAGGGCACTTGTTAGACGAAAGCCTCAGTTGAGACTTTGGAATGACCAACATACGAGCTGAGAATTAACACAGATTTGGGCCATCTTAAGGCTGAAAAAAGAATTAGCAGAAGGGGCACATGATAAGTCTTAGTATATTGGTGTTGGATAACTAAATCACCGAGAGGATATTGCCTCCAAGGTTAACAATGCTGTGATCGATTAGTAATGCCTGCATGGACACAAGCATGAGGAACTTTGTGAGCATTTTATCTATATCTTTGCCTCTAGGGTGGTATAGGTGATCCTTGGTCATGATTCCCAGATTCTTTTTTTCTTTTTTCTTTGCTGAACTAGTGATTGAATACAGGACCTTCCATACATGAAACAAGTGTTTAACACTGAGCTACATTTCTGGCTCTTTTCTCACTTTTCTTACTTTGAAATAAGGTTTCCCTAAGTTACGCACACTACCCTGAAATCACTGTATATCCCAGGCAGGCCTTGAACTTGTAGTCCTCCTGCCTTTACCTCCTAAGAAGCTGGGTTGACAAACCTGTGCCACCACACCCAGTTTGGATTCTTTATTGTCGCATCACATGCCAAACAAGTGTTCCCAAATTAGGATCAGTTCTCAGTGTACTAAGTAAAATTCAGCCCATCCCTGTCCTACTCACCAAGACACATCAGAATGGAAGTTAGTGAAAACATTTTGCATCCACACTAATTTATTAGTGAGAAATCTGGAAAAGTTGGCACTGAATACTGACAACAAATTACTTTCATCCTGTCTTATAATGGATCTTCCATCAAGACAAGGCAAATGAGAATCAGGGCTCAAAAGCTCCCCTCTCCATTCCATACCCGAGTGCTCTGCAATACCCAAGTACAGCAGCCTAGGCCACCAAGCTCTGTTCTACCCATAGCCTAGATTCAGCTTCAGTGACCATTCATACAGACCAACCAACCGCCACTTCTCCAAGCCATCAAAGTGGGCGTGCCAGCTGAAGTACTAACCCTGCACCTTAGTGTCTCCCTTTGAGGGTTGGTCCAGGACTCCACTTACCATAGCCTCTGAGTTCATGCCACCAAGGCACTGGCTTCACAGACACAAAGATCAGAAGCTGAATCAAAGCAGCTTTCTTTGTCATCAACTATAAAATGCCCCAGCAACACTTGCACTAGCATCAAGTCTTAGTCATTAAGTGGGTGGAACCTTGGCTAAACTGCCATTGGTGGGGGTGGGGGTTCAATTTTCCTCTGATCCCGGGGTTCACATATGACCAGGTATAACCTACTGAAGGGAAGGGGGTGCAAAGCATGAATGAGCAAAGCTTTACCAGAACAAGAGAAAGGCAAGTCCCCTCCCCATGGATGCCATAGCGTCGCCCTACCACTGTGGCAGGACTTTCCTTTTCCACAGTGCCAGAGGATTGGAAACCAGAAAGCACAGGCAGGTCTGCACTCCCACTGGAGAGGCTGTAAGGAACCCGGAACTTGTCTCTCACCTTTCTAGTGGCTTGGTGTCCTTGGTCTGTCACGCTTGCTATCACTCCATCCCTCGAAGCCAGCTCTGTCTAATCTCTGCCCTCGCATGCCGCCTCCTCTGTGCATGGTCAACTCACCACCCACTGCCTCCCTGACAAGGAAATGCATGATTGCACTAGGGCTCCACACAGATAATCCGAGATAATCTCCCATTGCAAGAGCCTAAATTCAATCACAACTGCAAAGACTCTTTTCCTTGGGAGGGAGTAATGATAGCTTCCTGGAATTTAGATTAGATTGCTTTTTTGTGATTTGTTTTAACGCATTGTTCTGGCTACTCCAGAAAATATGTTTTTACCTCTGGTGGGAACATTCTCTCGCCCATAAGGAATTTCCAACAGAAGGAGAAGAATTCTGTGGCATGGAGGAAACTCAGTTTGTATCACGAAGTCAAATACATTTTTCTTGTAGAAAAAAATGAGTTCTTCAGCAAGGGTGAGGAGGGAATAGAAGAAAAGGAAGGCCATAGGGGGTAGGTTCTCACATCACCACCAGTTCCAAGTTTAAGTCCCCATCTAAGCATCAATGTGTGCAGCATGCCAGGAGAGCAGGGAAAGAAAGCATTGGCGGGATGCTCGAAGAAGGCCTACTGTGTGCCAGGCAGCCTGCTAAACTCCCTCCTCAACAGGTGTACTTCCTCCCGTCTCTATGGGTACCTGTGTTTTCGTCCACCAAAGAAATGAGGAAACCCAACTTGTTACAAAGACAGAAGGCTTCCCCAGATCACACAACTCACAGATAAAAGTCACCATCAAAATTATCCCTATGTCTAAAAGTCATGTGAAGCTGCCCTAGAACACCTCTTGGGTGACGGCCTGGTTGCAGTAATGGCAAAGGTGACATCTAATCCCAGCGTTTACAAAAGTGTGGGAATAATCCCTCTGGGCATCCCTGACTAAAACTAGAAGGTAGGGGTCTCACTCCTAACCCAGCGGGGATCCCTTCAACGCTCGCCACGGACCCTTGTGGGGTTTGCTATGAAATTAATATTTCTCCATTCATCTTGTACTTACAGCACTGTTGCTTATTGAAAGAGTACAGTCCATGGTGGGATTGAAGCTCCAGAGGATGAATAGTGTCAGTGGGTCTCTGTAAACAAATCAGACTTTCATCTGAAAGTCCCCTGCCTCCATATGCCACGCTTCTCCTCAAGGACACTGTAGTTCTTTGGAAAGCACTCAGAAACACTAGTGGTGTGTGTATGTGTATGTGTGTGTGTTTTCATGTTCATTTGTGCACGTATACAAGTTTGGATATGAAGGCTACTGGCCAACGCTCAATTTCTTCTATTACTCTCAGCCTTGCTTTTTGAGAGTCTCCCATTGAATCCAGAGCTCACTGATTCAGCTGTGCTGGCTGGCCAGGAATCCCTGAAGATCTTCCTATCTACCCAGCACTGGGATCACAGGCATGCACCACTATACACCTGTGGGCTCTGAGGGATCAAATTCAGAAACTGAGCTCTCTCTCTAGCCTCAAATAGGCTCCTCTTCTCACAAACTTTGAAAGAAAATAGGCACTGCCATATGTCACGAGACAAAGAAGAATCATCTAACAGTATCTGCGGATAACTGCCTCCCAAACTTCAGTGAGTGGCAGAGGAAGAACGAGACCGTGCTAATAAAGTATTCTGCCTTCTTTGTGATAGCAGCATGTGTCCATTGTGAACCCGGGTTCCCCACATCTGGGCTGGGCCTAGATTTACAGGCAGGGCCTTAGGGAACTGAGGTACCAGCACTCCACTGACGTGAGCTTACTCCTAGGGCAAAGCGTAGATATGGGAGAATATGGCTTGATGTTCTCCAACACTGAATGGTTATTGATTAGAGGATGGATGGAGAACGGCTACTGCCATCTGATTGGACAAGTATTCATTACAGAACAATGCATAGAAACACGGCTAAATGGGGGTGGACGTTTTATAGATCTTGTTTACACAAGTAGTGGCTCCCCAGTATCCATTACCTGGAAGCGGTGGCTGTATACAAAGTGATGGCACTCAGTGGCTGATTCTCAGCTGCTGTAAAAAGTAATGAGAGCATCTCATAGTCCCTGGGGCCTTCACTGGCTTCCTGACAGCAGTCGCACTGGAGAACTTGGGCTTTGGTTGGAAAACCACACAAAGAAACAGTGGCTCTTCACGGGGAAAGTCTCAAGAAACACGGTCGGACTCACCTCCTCCCTACCAGCAGCTGCCGTTGGCTGAGTACACTTCCGGGATTGGAGGGCTAGGCCACAGTTTGCCATCAGTGAAGCTGGGTGCCTCCTTTGAGCCTAAGGAATGGATCATATCTGGCTGGGAGCTCATGCCATCAAACCACTGCTGACCCTCTGATGTCCACAGTAGTGAAATATATCCGAAGAAAGTAGGAGAAGAGCAGGGTTTGAAACTCTCAGACTTATTTTCTGTCCGACTCACTTTTAACAGACCTCTTAATATAAACATACCATACCTTTCCATATAAACTTCAAACAATAAAACCAATCAGTCAGAGCAAGGACACAAATAAATGGATGTTTCACTGTCTCAGTTTCATGGTTGGTTGGGTATATCTGAAGATCAAGACTTGGTGACCAGGACCTTTGAGGCTCATCCCCAAAGTAAGTATAAAGGGAAATTTTAAGTATTCCAATTTCTCCAAATTCAATTCCAAAGAATATGCATTACCAAGCCCCATTCCTTAGTCTTTCCTCCTTTTCTTAGCCTTTTTACTGAAATGGTACAGAAATTATTATAGACTCATGAGAAATTGCAAAAATAACACAGAGAGGTCCCGCCCACACACCCATCACTCTGCTTCCTCCCATGGTGGATAATGATTGCATTATCAAAATCAGGCCACCAACCAGCACAGCCTTACACACATCTCCTTCTAGAGTGGTTATCTGTCCTTCCTCAGCTGCCCAGCATTCATTCCCTAATAGAAATTTGCTTTCTTACCACAAAATCATCTTTCCTCCTATAATTTAAGCGGTGACCTTCCAAAGGGGAGCCATGTTGACTGCTTCCCACTCTCTGCCTCAGAACAGAGGCCCTTAGACCATTATTCATAAATGGTGTTCTACAACATGATGGTAACTCGCCATACAGATTACCAAGTCATGGAGCAAAGCTGCTTGCCCCTGGTCCCAAGCCTAACCAGCAGGCTTATATCTTAAAATTTTTCAACAAAATTTTCAGTTGCTTGTCACTCAAAATAGCTAGAATCAGCTTCTGTTGCTAAAAGTACAGTCACAGGCAGACCCAGCCCCCTGCCCTGTGACACCTAAAAGACCTGCATCTTTCTCCTTTGCTAAGTAGAGATCCTCATCACCCTAAGAGTGCTTAGCTCCTAAGCAGTGCAACCCAGAAGTGTGAGGAAGCTGATACTGCCAGGAACAGCCCATAATTAACAGAGGAGAAGGGACAACACAGACTTCCAGTCCATGCACTTTCACCGGGGAGCAATTTGAGATCTGTCTCACTTAGTGTCTCAGTTGTCCCCAACAAGGGTAGATTCCCATTCTCCCCGGGAGAAAGCTGTTCTTTGTTAATACCCTTTCCTGGTTCCCTTCTGAGATCTCCTTCCTACCAATTACCCGCACAATCAAGGCCCTGTTGCAGAGATTGCTTTTGTATAAACCAACATGGAGACAGAAAGAATTAGGTAAGTATGTTAACAATGTAATTAACAAAGTGATTAAAGAATTTGACAGAGACTTAGCCCACTACTCATATTCTGTGTTATCCAACCCCACAGCTACCAATGACCCAAGACATGGCAAGGCCACAAACTGAAATAATAACTTGGATATATTTAGTTAAATACCTCAATTTCACCTACTTCTTTTATCTATATTAATACATGTACTAGAAAATTTAACATTACAGGTGCAAAGTAAACTTATTTCTATTATACAGTGCTGGTCACAGGAATGTGTCCGAGAGCAATATATTATTGCCACTACCGGTGATACAATGAACACAGGAGAAGACTATGTAGAACGCCTGTGATCACTTCTAGGTCTGTCTGAGCTACTGACAAGGAAATAGGAACTGAGTGGAGAGTTATTTTACCCCAGTGCAAGGGGGAGGAAGAGGCACATTCATAGGCTAAGAGTAGTTTTGTTACTCGGTCAAACTATAAATCATTTTAGCCATATCTTCATCCTTATCCTTAAAGTATTAACCCCACCACCAGGAATCTAAGGCAATTGTTTGCAGGCTGAAGATGTGACTCAGTGGTAAGCCAAGTGCAGGGTTTAATCCTGAGCACTGCAAAAATTAGCTAGATTCACAAATCAAAAGTTATTTTCTTTAGGTTGCCTAAAGAAAATGGTACGTGCAAAGACATTTACCTCATTGTTATTTATAAGTATATTTGTCATTAAAAGGATTAATGAAATCATAATGATTAAACTACTCGGACTGGATGCCACGCAATCATTTAAAATTGTGATTATTGTGATTATGCAATGATACAGAGACAATGACACAATTACATAGAAAAGCAAAGATGTAAATATGTACGAAGCGCTGTCAGGAAATACTTCAAGATGTGAACCATGATGACTTGGGTCCAGGATAATTTCCTAGTTGTCTCAACTTCTCAAATTCTCTTTCTGAGCAGTCTGTCACTCTGATAAGAGAAGACAAAGCAAATGGCCATCCTCTTTAAGATGTAAGCTGCAACAAGGGTGCACTTGTTTGGAGAAATGCCTCAGTCTACCCTGTCTTTCATTCCACCAAATTCTCTTTCCCCACAATAAAACCAAAGGTAAATCTAGTTCAAGCTGCTTCTGAAATGGGGCAATGTGAGAAGCATGGCTTAAAGATGGGCAGTGGATTCTAGGCACGAATAGCAACTGGGGTTTAGAAGGAGCAAATGACACCCAACCACAGAAGGGACTTCTCTTCCTGATGGACTACAACAAGCAAGTGGCCGAGGAGACTGGAGGTAAGATGAGAGAGTGAGACTTCAGACAGGCGAATGATGTGGCATCTTCCAAAATCTCTCTGGAAAAATTAATCCAAATTGTCCAGACTCTGCAGGTTGCCAGCTCTCAACATGTACAAGATCATAGGCTTTATTTACAGGGTCTTATCTTTCAAGCCATTCATGCACCGGCCACAAGCCTCACATGAGAGCCATGAAGGATGACAGAAACCTGGGTGGGAAGCTCTGCTGAATGACAAAAGTTAGAATAAAACACAGTCTACTAACAACTATCTATAACTCCAGCTCCATGGGATCTGAGGTATTCAGCAGGCACTGCACACATGGATGCACACATGCATGCAGGCAAAACACCCAGACACATAAAACTAAAGAAAATACATCACCATTTTTCTTAAGTACATATATAAACAGAGATTAGTTAGATTAGATAGATGATAGATATATAATAGATTAGATTAGATAGTAAGGTAGGTAGATAGAT
>LOJH01002544.1:58949-82116 GCA_001685095.1 Ellobius talpinus
CTCTCTCTCTCTCTCTCTCTCTCTCTCTCTCTCTCTCTCTCTCTCTCCCCATATGTACCCATATGTATATATGTCTCTCTGTCTCATCTCTCTAAGTCTCTGTCTGACTTATCTCCCTATGTCTCCCCCTCTCCCTTTCCATCTCTCATCTCTCTCTGTCTCTGTGTCTCTCCTCTCTGTGTCCCTCCTTCCCTAGTCTATCAACATAAACCGCTTCCACCACTCTGCCTTCCCTGCCCTAACAGACTGCCCCTTCAACCTGGGAACTAAAGCAAACCCTCCCTCCCTTAAGCGGCTTTCCTGGGAGATTCTGCCACAGTGATGAGGAAAATAACTAACATGTCCCAACGTCGCCTTGCAGTTGCAGTAGAGAGAACAGAACAGGAAACTTCCCAGAAGAGCAGTGAATGACCAGCAGCACCAGGGACTCTGTGGTGGGAATGCCAAACTGTCACCTGCCCGCTGGCCTCCTTAAGGTTCTGCTCCCAGCTCCCTCTTCAGGGGAGAATGTCAGTGTAGACTGACTGACCTCACGGTGGTCACCAAGGTCAACAGATATGTTCTTACAGGAGTGGAGGAGAAAGTTTTGAGCCTAGAAAGCCACTGTAGGTATGTAGACAATGACTGAAGTATATTTACTTAAAGAACGTGGGGGCTGTAGAAGTGACTTTTTTTATATTCCCACAGTCAGTAAAGCTTTGAGGCAGTTTCGCTTTTTTAAAGAAATGACACACAGGAAGAAAAATGTAAAGCAGAGAAAGGAACCTTAATTCCCAGGTCCCCGGCCTGGTGCATTCATTCACCACTGTTCGGCCCCTGTGACTAGAAGTATGAATGGTCCACAGAAGAGTCTTCTGGAAGCTTACAGATTCTCATCCCGTCCCCACACCTGTTAAGCCAGAACCTGCTTCATAACAAGATGCACAGAATTCCCTAAGATCCATACCCACATTAAAGGTTGATAGGTACTGGCCATGTTATCATCCAGTGTTTCTGTACAGATAGAGAATGCTGACTCCCAAGCCCTGGCAAACACCAGGATCTCATAAGGAAAAGGCTGCTCCCTTGTTTTCCTCGGCATGGATGGGCTTCTTGTGGGGTGGATCCTAAGCATCGGAACATTTAAAAGCTACAAGCTGGTCAGACCAGCTGGTGTACGGGCCACCTAGCTGACCTGGAGAACTACCGACAGATGCAAATGTGTCTTGATTTAAACTATTGCTCCTCATCCGGATCTGCACCGGATGATAAAATTCCCAATTGTGTTTAAAACAGAATGCCCATGCCTGATTTAAATAACCTGGGAATTGACCTAGGTTCTAGTATTTACAGAGTTTCACCAAGGTTGTGCAAATGTGTTGTCAAGCCTGAGAACTAATGAGTGAGGGTGGGTTCACTTAAATCCTTGCTCTGAAACTTATCAGATATACAGTTGAGCATAAGGGCCTCTCTAAGGATCTTTGAGCTGGAAATCATAGTCAACTATAAAGATCCATTATTATAAGATATATTTGGCTGGGGAGACTACTCAGAGCTCTAGCTATGCAAGAAGGAAAACCTGTGTTGGCTCGTCAGACCCACCTGAAAAGGCTGAGTAAGGTGGTGTGTGCTTATCATCCAGAAGACTGAGACAAGCAAATCTCCAGGGCTTGCTGGTTGCCCAGCCTAGCCTAATTGAGTCTGTCTCACGAAGTTAACAGGCCCTCGGGAACATGTGAGGTTAACCTCTGGGCTCCACATACACACATAATCACAAACTTAAAGAAACATTTGGCATCCACCACATAGTAGGTCATTAATAAATGCTCAATGCCCCCCATATCCTACTATAATTAGAAGTGGAAATTCATCTGATATCCCTACTTCTGCCTTTATAAAGAAGCATGGAAATATAATTTCCTTCATAACAATTTAGGAAAGAATAAAGAAGTCCAGACCCAAGCCATGCTGGAATTTGTATGTAGAGGTGCATCGTTGGCCTCACATGCGGTCTCCACACTCAAAATACCCTGCACTTGGGTTTAATATTCTGCTACAGCTGCTTAGAATTTTAATACTTTTTGAACATTTCCCATTGTGCCCTACAAATTAGGTAATTGGTGCTTTGGGGGAGGAAGCCAGTGAATGAATCCCTCTCTGGTTTGTGGGCGCACAATTTATCTGTGGAACGGAATAAAGTGGTAGGCACAATGGAAACTCGATCGGTTGCTCTCTAAGCATGCTGGATAGTGGAGGATGGAGAGGGTGTCATTAAGCCTTCTGAGAGCAAGAGGCGCTGGAACATATCAACTTGGGCCCTCACTTATGTCCTTTGGAAGATCTGGGCCTGGAACAGGTGGCAGACACACCTGGATGGCGGAGGTAGAGCCTGATGAAGGAGACCCTCCTCTTTGCACTGCTCCACCTCACCATCTTGCTCATCACCATGATGGGTGTGCAGCATGAGGGCTGGGGACCAGAAGGAGCTTCAGGGGGCATTTGCAGTACTTGGTTTTGAGGTAGGTTTAATTAGCATGTGGGGGGTTTTGTTGTTGTTGTTGTTGTTGTTGTTGTTTTCTTAATTCCCTAATCCCAAATTGTGCTTTTGGTTTTGCTCTATGTACTTTGCTGCCCACGGCGTCTTTGGACGTCCTGAAGCTGAGTTCACAAGAGACCGGGCTGCATAAACACAGACTTGGACGCTGCAGCCACATGACAGTTTTTCATTAGCCAAAGCCAAACACATCCTCTGGGCAAACTAAACTCCCAAGGTCCACGAGAGTAGATGCACACAGAGAAAGAATGCGTGATGAGAACAGAGGTGGGGCTCTCCTGGAGCAGTTTCTGTCACCTGACTATGCAGGGCCAAAGGCCATCGTGGGTAAAGAACACCATAAGAAAGTCAAGATTGGCAGCCCCCAACCTTTTTGGCTTTCCAGTTTGGTACCATGGCCCGATACATTAGTAGGACGGACTAGTATGATGAGTGTATCAGTCATGAATTTGATAGCTAACAAAATACAAAATTTTGTGGATATTTTAAAAGTAAAATTTAACATGAGGTTGCTTTCATTCCTAGTTCTAAAAATCCCACTTGTTAACACATCTTCTGATGTATTTTCCTTGGGTGTAAAATTATTGTGAGACCAAGACTTCTGGGAAAGCCAGGTTACACCCACAGACTAAAGACATGTGACCATCATCTGCTACAGGGCTTGCTGAAGACAAAAGGTTGAGAACTTCTAAACTAAGCTATCAAAAGCCTGTTAACTCTATGGGAACAAGTGATGATGCCATGGATTAGTAACCACTGCACTGTGACGCCAACATTAAATGAATCTGAGAGCTTCTGAGTGTAGACCCAAGCATACTGGCTATCCTTGGCACAGCCAAACAGGAAATAGTGGCCTGCCAAGAGCAGAGCATCCAGAAGGTATCCACAGAGGAAAACACTTTGTATCACACACTCCACATCCACGGATTTCTCTTCATGCACAAAAAGCAGTACCAGAGAACAATTGGCTCCCAAGTCCCAGAGAGTTAGGCAAGGGAGGAGTGGAGCAGCTAGGCCTCAGTACAACCAGAGATGACAAGGAAGGAACCTCTTGGATGATTCACTGCACACCTGAAAATTCCCCACAAAGGTCAGGTCAGCAAAGGCATGCCAGAACACAACACACGCCACCCTCCCAGCTGTCTTGAAGATCTAGAACATCACTTTCTGGATCTTAGTCCTCAAGCAGAGTCAGGTTTTTGTCTGCAATCTTCTCAGTGATGTCCAGGCAGG
Source organism: Ellobius talpinus (assembly GCA_001685095.1). NCBI lineage: Eukaryota > Metazoa > Chordata > Mammalia > Rodentia > Cricetidae > Ellobius > Ellobius talpinus. Next base: position 62,716 of record LOJH01002544.1, read on the forward strand.
AGAAGGGAAGGGACTTGCTACAGACCTAACCTATAACTAAGGCAGGTCCACATGCCAAGAGTCATTTAGAGGGTCTCCAAAAGTATCAGAAAACAAGAAAAGAGAATGTAGGCACTCCTGGGGACAATGTAGGGGCCATAAGAAGACAACTTAAGCAGGAAGCATGTCCAAAGAGTCCCTAATGTAAGGAGTCCCAGGCCCAGAAGCCTAAGCAGGGGCCAAGATCACCTTCCTCCACTGCACATGTCAATTTGGAAGAGGATACAAGCCAAGAAGGAAAAAAAATTAGAGAGGACTGGATACGTCACATCACAGCAAGCCAGGAAAGCCAACTCTTTCTTTGATTTCATTTCTGCTATGTGAGGCTCTTAGTTTCTGAACTTCTGTTAAACAGACTTCACAAGAGTTTATATCTTGTGGCAGAGGAAGCAACTGGATATGCCATCAGTGACATCAGTGACATGTCCACTCAGGGTCCAGGCCCCCTCTAAAAGCCATCAGTGTCTCCTCTGCATGGTAAGTCCCCACACTCTCTCCTTACTTCTTATTCCTCTGTTCTGTGTGAACAACAGTAGACATATGGCCATGGTATCCCATGAGGAATAACGCCAAGAGTGCACCAAGCTTAATATTCTAAGACTGCCCCTGCCTGATCTCCACTTCCACCCACCTGGAGAAAACCCTTCTCAGTCCAATACCTCAAGGCCAGGAGAAAAATCAGAAATGACTCCTCCCGAGTCTAATTCCTCCTTGACTGAGTGGTTAAATCGGAGGAATGGCAGCAACACTCTGTGTAACAGCAGCTCCAAAGACTTCTGGCAGTGGTGAGTCCTTCCAATCAAGACTCTGGCATGATCCTGCCATCCGCTCAGAAGATAGCTACCATCTGCTTATGGGGGAAATGTTAATACTTCCCAATCATAATCAAATAGGCAACCACTTTACTATAAGTACCTATTAACCAACCCTAATTGACAATCGAACAGCCCTGTACAGCTCTCGTTCACCCACGGACCCATCAGGGGCCCAAACACACATCTCATTGCTAGGATGAAAAGCAAGCTGGCTGATGAAGCACTTAAGGAATTATTGGAAGTCCAAGGTGCATTTCTTGACTCCCCTCTGCCTTCCCTCCCAGCTTCCTTCAGTCCCATAGGCTTCAACGTGTCCAGAAGGAAATAAAGGGAAGGCTTCCAATCTGGGGAGCAAAAATAAGACTCTTTCCATTCCTACCTGTCCCCCAAACCCGGGGTGTCCCAGGTTGACAAAACAGAGTTACCAGCAGGTGGTTTTGAAAGCCATGTTCAAGGGGAAATGGCATTCAGTGACAACTAGCTGAGGCACCAAAAGAAACAGGCTGATCTGTTCACCATCTGGTTGCATTCCCCTAGATCGCCCTAGCTCCTTTGCATTCACCTGGTCCATGAGGAAGTAGAACCAGGTACTCTAGGCAGCTCTGGGCTCTTACTGCGTGACTCCTGTCTCTGTTTCCTCATCTGCGCAATGGGAGCATCACCCTAACAAGCCCCAAATCGGCTTCCAGTTCTGTGAAACTATTCAACAGCTCTCTCTGAGGGAATATCAGGAAGTCAAGAAGTATGGAGTTGACACCCCTAGTCATCTCTGATCTTCAAGTGGTCATGAAGCAAAGGCGCCAAAGACCACACAGTTCCTTCCCTTCAAAATAATGTCACCCTATGTGAAAATTCGAGGGCTGTTTTATTATTTCTCAGAGATGTTGGTACCTTATCTGACTTTTGTTCTAAGGAGGATGTGACACGCCGATGCCAGGTGTACTGAGAATGCTCACTTGGGGCAGCTGACACAAAGGAGTTAGGTCACTTGTCTTGCCTTGAGAGGTGGGGCGGCTGTAGGTAGGGTCTTCTCAGCCCAACTTGCTCTCGTCCAACAACCAGAACAAGTCAGTCCCTTTCCTGAGCTGTAGTTTCTTCAAATGTGGGAACCCAGGCCAGATCACAGTCCCAGTCTTCTAAGATCTAATTTTAAATTATTCTGTAAGGATGAACTTGTCATAAATTCTAAACTCTCTCTCCCAGGCCAGCAAGGACCTAGCAGAACATAATTACTGTTAAAACTCCAAAATAATTTTGGACATTTCTGTGCTTCCAATAAACAGCCCCAGGCATGAGCCTCGCCGTACTCAATCCTCACCCAGCCAGGCCACTCCAGGATTTGGCAACCAAAGGAAGGCCTAGAACAGTGGGGAGAAAGTTCCTACAGGGCCATGCTCCAGCAGGAGATCTGTCTGATCTGTCTGACTGGTCCCATCCCAGGCCATACAGATACTTCACAGATCAGCCCTGCCAGGCTGAGGCACTATGCTTCATCAGTAGCAGAGAGAAACCCCTGCCGTATGCTCAGCATCATTTAAAAACCTTTAAGATGCCAAAAGATGAGATGAGTTCACATTCCCAGGCCAAGACTTTGATGGATGGGTTAGTTGGAAGTTGCTAAAGAGGGTCCTGAGACATTACACTTTCAGTTTGTGTCTACGAGATTTGGCTAAGATGCTCATCTTCCATTAAGTGGGTGTCCACCCAAATCCATGAGCAGTTCTGAGACACCTGGCGAGTCAGTAGGCAAAAGGCAGGTGAGCTAGAGGGAAAACATGCATTTAAACTAAAACGCTAACACACAGGGTAGTGTGCATTTTTGTGAATGTACTCAAATATACATACAGCATGTTTAAGTGTGCATGTGGGTATTTATAGAGATGTCTATATGTGCAAGTGCATATATATATACATATATATGTATGTATGTGTGTGTGTGTATATATATATAATGAACTAGCTACCAACCACTAACTCAGTGTTATCATTTAGGGGAGGCAGCTGTCAATCATGTATGGGATATGAATTTGTTGGGGAAGAAGGGCTAGTATTCAGAAACAGCAGAGACATGAAAAAGAAAAGATACAGAGGAAGACTAAGACAGGAGAACTGGCAGGTGCATGCTGGGCCAAGGCTAATGACTACCTGCGAGAACAGTTTTCATTGTATCCGCCGTGTTTAATCTGCCCTAAGAATAAAACATTCAATGAGAATATAAAATAAAATGCTAATAGTTTAAATAGTAGGAACGTGAGTGTTCGTCTATTCAGTCAGCTTTGGTATTCGTCTGCACATCTTATTTCTCAGGAGGTAACAGAGATCATTTCAATTGCATCTCCACAGCCATGTGCTATGGCCATGTTGCCTGCAGGGCTAGATGGTAAGAATTGTTGTTAGCATCTTCCAATCCTCTCCAACTCCAAAAGACCTCAGATTCCCAAATTAGCCCAGACTAACCCTTTGCAGATTAATCAAGGCCTGTCAGAGCACAGAACTTGGAAGGCTAAGGCAAGAAGATTATGAATTCAAAGACTGCCTGGGCTACATAACAAATTAGAGTCCAGCCTGGGCTACACAACAAGCTCTTCAAAAAGGAAGCAAATGAAATGCATAAAATGGATGCTGTTCATTTCTAAGTTCAAGCATCCGTCCAATGCAGCACGAAGCTTCCGGCATGCTGGGCTGAGTGATGGATGGGTTCTGCTGTAAGCTGCTCCTGGCCTAGGAGGACAGACGGATGATAATGTGAGGGGAAAACATGAGAACGCACTGTGGGCAGTGTGTAATAAGGACATTTTTACTGCTGCACACTGTCTGAAACAAAAAGGTTCATGATGGAGTCTGGGGGGGCTGTAATTTCACAAAAGGACATTAAAAGGGTCTAGAAAGACAAATGCATCAAGAAAAGAAATAAGAGGGAAATGAAAGGCACAGAAACCCTTTTCATGTCAGTGTTAGGATATAGATCCCAATGCCCTTAAAGACAGTGTGCTATAGGCTCGGACACCAGCCTGGGGCACTAATGGGCAGTGGTGGAACATTGGCTGGGTCGAGCCAAGGAAGTTAGGTCATTAGCAATATGACTTGAAGTAGATACTGGGATCTCAGCCTCATCCTGTCTTTCTTGGCTTCTATGCCACTATGAGGTGAGTAGGCCCCCTCCTCCATACACAACCATAGTGACGGACTGAGTGTCAGTGAACTCAAATTCCCCAAAACCATGATCCAAAAACAACCTTCCCTCCAATATGCTGATTTCCTTAAGAATTTTGCTACAGCGATGGGACGCTAATTAACATGGCCACCCCATAGCTTAGTAGTAGTGTTCCTAATTTAAGGAAATAGAGGCTCTGAGGAAGTAAATAAGTGTACAGAATCCAAAGAGTAAAATGTGGATTCTCACTCAGATCTGAAATTTCAGGCTGGAAAGGGAATGTATGTAAAGAGATGGGGTTCACCTAAGGCAGAATTGGGAGCCTTCTGGTACACATGCTGCTACTTCCCTGACCCCCCAAATTTGGACACTCAGTGTGTTAACCTTAACTCAACTGGCTTTAGAATCACCTAGGATATTGAGGCACACCTTTGAAGTATCACTAAATATGTTTCAGAGAAAACTGAGGACGAATAACCCACTTAGAATGAGTGGCCTCATCCCAGGATGTGAGGATTTGAAAGAGGAAACTGATCTCTCCATCATCGTGAGCTGAGAGGTAAGTAGCCCCAGTCACATGTTCCTGCTGCCATTAACTCTATCAGGCCCTCCAACCATGATGAACTTCAAAACATGAATAATAAAAAAAACTTGTTAGTGATCTGGTCGTAGCAATTAAAACTGACAGTAGCTAATCTGTCCATTGACAACCAAAGATCAAAATTATTGTGGTAAATGGCATGTGTTTATTGATTCTAAAGTGAGGTGAAACCTACACAAAATGGGATATGATCAAGATCAGAGAGATGCAAGATTAATTCTAATAGTCAGTCTTGTGTACACTATCTCTCTCCATTTGCCCCTAGCTTCAAGTTTCTTGACTTTAGAAAAGGAGATGTTTTACTTCTACCTATGGGGACACATTCTCCTTGACACGCCAGGACTAAATAAGGCAGCTCAGCCTGGAAACAGAGATCAGGGGACAGGAAATGCCGAGGACGAGGGACACACTGTTCTGGAAACAGGATGACAATTAATAGGAAAAATCTGCTCTCACATCACTGCCAAGCATGTTTCAGGGTCTCAGCTGCTTGTGTGCCTCCTCAGGGGAAGAACAATAATGCCCCATTCTTCCTTTTGGTCCATATCCTGATGTTTTCTTGTGGAGAATAAGGAAAAGATTGCATACACACACACACATACACATACACACATATATATGAAGCATCAGTGCACATAGCCAAAGACCCAAGGATTACCCTAGACAGAAGGCTTTGAGATGCTCAGTAGCCATCCCATCTAAACCTGTGGAGCTCTGCTTGACAAATGGTAAGAGCTGGCAGAAAAAGTGTCTTCAATCAAAGTGCCTAAGAGTAGTCTGGACCTGTTTGAGCCATTAAAAACCTATTTCCTCTTTGGAAATCACCAGCATATATATTTCTCTTGGTCAAACTATTTCAAATTATCCACAAACACTGGAGATATAACTCAAAGGTAGAACAATTAGCTACCCTGCGTGAGGTCCCTAGGCTCAACCATGACTCCCACAAAACTGGGGGAGGAAGGAAGAAGAGCAGGAAGGAAGGGAAGAAGGAAGAGGAGGAGAAAAGTAAGGAAATGGGGTGTGAGGTGGGAAAGAGGGAAGGATGAAAAGAGGAAGGCCAAGAAGCAAAAAGAAGCTTGGCTTGCCTTGATCCATTCATCAAATTCATCAAAAGCCAAGAGTTCAGAAGCAGAAGACTCCAGGAAGACTGGTCTAGGTGGCCCCACATTTTAACCCTTTAGTCATCTCTGAGTAGTTCTATATGCTAATACTCCTAATTTTTAAGGGAGGCCCAGAATCTTGAGAATATAACCAAATCTGGCTCCTTTTACATACAAATACTCGACCCTTAACTGTGTAGCCATTCAAACATTTATTTTTGCATATGAATCTATGGACTGCTGCTTCTGTGAATGTCATTCGTGTTTTCTGTTTTAATCCCTGAGCCCCAAAGTCAGGACTCCTACCACAAAAACCAGCTTCTAGTATTAAAGCCTTAGAAGTTCATCCTTCTGGGTTTCATGATGTCACCAGCAAATATCAGCATGGATGTTTAACTTTTAACTCTCCCTCCCTACCCACCTCTGCCAATGTCGGCCATGCATAACAGCCCCAGCTGGGAAGGCATCTTGAAAATCAGGTTTCAATTCTAGAACCGGTAGCACCCAGTTTCTTTCACATCATTGGTCCATATCCATCTCTGAGACCAGGCAGGTAAATGCTAATTCAACATGTTAACCCCTCTCATGCCTCACAGGAGCTTGGGCAGAACACCACATCCCAGCACTCCCCTTCTGCCATCATGGGGTCGAGTATTCTGACATGGAAGTTGGCCAGCAGACTTAGAAACCTTGTTGCTCTTGGCATCCATTCCAGGACTCTGTGTAGAGCTACGTGCTGAGCTACAGCAGCACAGACAGCTTTTCAATGCCAGAATTCACCACCCTCCATCTCACTGGGCTAAGTCACAACGAGATTTCAAAGACAAGTACAGACAAGAGAAAAAGGAATCATTCAAATGTGGCGTCCCTTAGACCACCACTAATGAAAAGAATTGTCATTTGCCTCATACCCAACTTTCTGCTCAAACCTCATCACACAAGTCCATCTGAGCAACCAGTAGTTTTTCATTTTCACCATCCATATTTGGTTTCCATAGATCCCAACAGTCTTTGGTCCATAATTACCCAGAATAGGGAACAGACAGGGGTCTCCACTAGGGCTACTGAGATCCAATGAGCAGAGGCTTCTTCAGAGACTACACAGAAGTGAAACCAGTATCTTTTGATGAAAAGGAGCTAGGCTTCCACTATGGAACTCTTGGAACTAGAAAGTGCCACCTTACCCTTCATTCCAAATTTGGACCGGCGACCATACTTGTTGATCATGATAAAGAGAACCACCAGAAGGACGCAGGCAAAGGCAGCAAGTCCGACCGCTATGGATACCTAGTAGGAGCCAAAGAGAGAGACGGTCAGGAGCCATGACGGGAAGCCTCCGCGCCTCGGAAGTAATGTGTGTTCCCACTGAGAAAAAACAAGTTTCAACAGAACAGGACCCTCTAACACCTCTGCTACTGAGGTGTGTATAACCTGAAACCTACATGCCCAGTGCAGCCTGTGACACCTTTGCATGTGGCAATGCCATGTCACAATGTCAAACTATTGGGCAACCCTGGTGTTAAGTCTTTAAGAGTGATTTGTGAGACCCTAAAAGAACTTTTAAATTTTTATTTAAAAAAATATAAATTAATAAGCTTGATTAAGGGGAGGTTCCCAGATTCAATACACTGAGCCCTCTTACCTGGAAGCCATTCTAGAATTGCAATAGCAAGCTGAGAGGAACCTCTGTCTAGTGTTTCGGCTAGCAAGTAAATTCTCTGTCTTTCCACCGAAATCTTTACATAGCATTTCTACTCAGAGAAGGCTAGGAGTTCTGGATCAACAGACTCCTTTCTATGTCTCCCCAGGAAAGCCTCAGACTCTGAGGCAGGCACGGGAAAATTTATCCAAGGAGAGGCTCTGAGTAATTTGGGGTTTTGTAGAAGGTTTGTCCAGTCAGCAGGCCTTGCACGCCTGCTGGGCCTGGCTCGTAGCAGACTGGGAATTTCAAACTGTTCTCTTCCTAGCTCTGGGTCTTGGAGCTGACTCTCAAAGGCTTCTTCAAACAACGAGGCACTCTCATCAAACATGGACGGTTTAAACCATCTCAAAGGGAAGCTCTCCCCACTGCTTCTTTTTTTTTCTACCATTGGTACTGCTCCAAGTAAGAGACTATGTGGGGAAGTTAGCACCTCAAATGAAGTCCGAAAATGACTCTACCATTCAGTATTCTCCTCTAGATCAGGAAGTAACTCACCCCAAAAGTGTCTTCCTCTGGTTTGTGGGTCACAGTGACAGGGGGTGTGGGGCTCACATCAGACTCTGAAAAGAAGACAGGGGAGAGGAAGGAAGTTAGCTTACTAGCCAGGAGCCCTGGCTCATGCCTGCTCTGTCCTTGGGAAGCAGGTCCCTAGAGTCACCCTCCTAGCTGAGCAGACACCCCCAGGGACTGAGTGAGCCCCCGCAGAGCTACCTGTCTCACACTTCAGTGGTACCCCCCCAAAAAAAACCTCAAAAGAATGCAGACCTCTATCCCACCTCCAGCCCTAGCCCAGAGAACACACCACAATCTGGGCAACATACACCCTAAAGCGCAGGACAGGAACAATGAAAAAGGTTTAGAATCCAGGCTAGCCGGGGGAGTAGGGAGATTTTTAACAATGACAGCAGCCATTACTAACATTGCTATCCCTTTCTTAGGGAGCCTCTTTTGCTTTCCCTTCCTGTCTCATTCCTTCCTGCTTTCACTCAAAGGCCTCAGTGAAATCCAGGCTCACATCTTAATGAACAGCCCTCTAGCCATACCCCTAAGACTGATTTCAGAACACAGTGGCAGTTGGAACAACATTCAGTGGACCAGGAAACACCACCGAGGGGCATCATCTGTCTACAATCACTTCCTTGCAAGAAACAATCCCAGCTCTGAATTCTCTTAAAGGACACCTGTGGGATTATAAGAGATTTTTATGACCAAGAACAACTGAAGGAGTCACATTTGGAACTTAGACTTGTGCCAAAGGGCTGGAATATTCCTAAGTAGGGTTGTTCTACTATCTCTGACCTGAAACTGGGCAGAAATGGCAATGCTTGCTGCTGCTCCCACCATGGGGGGGCGTAATCAAAAAGAAAGCAAAACCCCAACTCCTTCGAGGACTGTCCAGCCCTGCCCTCAACTCTTTTATGAACTGAGCCCTAGTGATGCAATTCAAGGATATGTGAGCCCCTGAGAAACCACAACTCTACCCACGGTAGGTTCTGGCCAAAGGCAGGTGAGAAACACTGGCAAGTTTCCAGGCCCCACATTTTCTCTCTAAGAACAACTGAGATGAGCAGTGAGGGTCCTGAAAGCTATTCTTTACCTGCTGCAGACTCTTTTCAGTCAGGTAGAGAGGTTTGCAATATGGCCACACCTCAGAAAACACCGAGTGGGGCCAAGTTGCTCAGCTGCAGAATACTACCTAACCCTGCATTTAATCTCATTACAGAACAAGGCAGTTGCTAGTTGTCTAGGAGAAACTGTGGTCCAGGGCAACTGTCCAAGTGGGCCTATGATCTCTTCCTTTTCGTAATGTACTAACACCCTCAACTGCCAAGGGACCGGGAACATGGACTAGGCAAGAGGGAAGTCTGTATTTGACAGTCACCAAACTATCAGGACACAAGTGTTTCCGACCCAAAGCCAAGCACACTTACCAAAGTCAAAGAAATCTGTGCTCTCTGGGGGGAAGAAAAGAACAAAGATGCAATTAACAAATATAATAATAACAAAAGATCGGGGGGTTGTATGGGACAGCAACCTACTAGCTGGGACTTCTTCCTCTTACCACAATCCCCCATTCCCACAGCAAGGGACAACTAGGAATCCCTCCTAAGTCACGCCCTCCAACCAGTGCACGACCTCTCTGGGGGGGGATATTCCCCCCAATGGTGGCTCGGCAGATGCAGCTCCTGGTCTCAGAGAAGGAAGCCCACCTGCAAGCTAACAACCAGGCTAGTTTCATTGCGAGGCAGAGGACTGAGGCCCTAGCCCCATCCTGTCCACAGCTGTCCCTCTTTCAGAACTAAAACACTGGAGTTGGTGCTTCAGAGAAGCTCCAGCCGTGACCCTAGAATGAACTTCGTGACCCTAAAATGGACTTCTTTCCCTCAGTATGTGTGGGCAAGGCTAACAGGTCACTGAGAAGTCGGGAGATGCCCTGCCCCCTAGGATCTTCTCATCATCCATATGGACATGTGTTACCTGAATGCTGACCTATAACAATGGCTCTCCCAATAATGAAAGAAAATCCTTAAATGGGCCTTAATTATGAGCCAGGAGCTGTGCTCAGTGCTTCAGGTACTATGTCCTTCAAACCTTTATAATCTCCTAAAAGATGAATAGCAGAGTTATAAAGATGAACTAATTGAATACCATTCATCTAGAAAGCAATTGGAGTTGATTCAAATCTAAGACTCTCCAGCGCTGCTCAAACTTGAGCACATGATAGAACGAATCATCGGAAGGTGAGTGGCACCATCCTCCACTGAAAGGAAAAAGAACTTCTTCAAAGAATGGACTATTTCATATCTGGGACAGGAAAATTAAAAATGTGCTTTGGGTAGCTTGCGGCACCAGAAAACGAGAAGGTGCTTAAAGATAGATGGTCCTGGAAAGAGAAAGCAGGCAGTGATACCCATCTGAAATGTTTGATAATCTGAGCAAAAAAAATAGTAAGAGTCATGGGGTGTTCTAGATTGCACTGTGTTGCTTCACAATCCATAGGACTAAGGTGTAACCCCAGTACTTCAGAATGTCACTATATTTGGAGATAAGGGGCATAAGTGAAAATGAGCCATTGGGACCAGATAAGAAAAGACTAGAACATTGATGTGCTCAGAGGCGAGGCCAAGTAAAGATACAGCAAGGACAGCACCTAAAAGCCAAGGAGAGAGGCCTTGGAAGAAAGCTAGCCTGGCAACAGTTGGTCTCAGATTCCCAACCTCCAGCGCTGTGATAAAATGGATTTTCGCGACTTAAGATACCCAGTCTACACCACTTTATCATGGAAAACTTAGACAACAAATACATGAATTGCAAAAAAACCACCCACAAGTCCTTTATATACACAAATGTATAGCTGAGCAAATGAGTGGGAGAGGCCCTCCTTCACAGTGATTCCAGCTAATAAAGGGAAGGATGGAAACAGAAACCATCCTCATTTGGTAATTGCTATAGTGATAATTGCTCAGGCAAGAATCATCAATAAATGTTGAAACTGCTGTATGGAAATGCTGTAGGAATTCCTACTGCCAGTAGCCTTTAAGTTACCCACCCACTTGGGCGTGGCCTCTTATACTATTTATGCCCATGTAAAGCACATGTCCAGCCTCTTTTCCAGCTGTGGGATTCAGTTTCTGTTCTCTGTTCCAGCAGAGGATTGTGATTTATGAGTCTACCCCTAAATAAATAACCCTCTTTTTTCTCAATTCTGAGCTAGTGTAGGATTTCTTTTAAGTGTCCTTCTTCATGGAAAGATGGTGAGAAACAAGCTATTTGTGTCCTTTCAGATCCTTATTCCGATTAACTAAGGGTGAAATAAGTCACTATGCAGCGGAGGACTCCGGAAAACAGCATCTTGACCAAATGCTAATGTTGGCCTCACCTCTGATAAGCCATGTCAACATCCTGCATTCTTCAACAGGATGGACCAAAAAGGGTAGAGAAATACCCCATGGCATCTGTGGAGGCCCAGTGAAAGGTGGAAGTTTTTTGCAATGTTTTATAATTTTGACCTTTTTTAGAGCCCAAGTTATTTCAAAGCGGAGTGAAATCGAATCAGGACTGGTAGTCCTCAGCCCAGCGTTTCTGGTTCATAAGGCCTTCCTGCATCTTAAGAGAGGGTCTGTGTTGCTGAAGATGGAATCCAGGGCCCTACACAGGCAAGTGCTCCAACACCAAACCATGTCACCAGGCCCTGGTGCATTCCAAGCAAACCCTCCACCACTGAGCCACACCTCCAGCTCCACGCTGATGCATTCTGAACAGGTGCTCTACCGCTGAGCAATGTTCCCAGCTCTGAAGGATGTTGGTAATGCCCCCCCCGAAGCCATTCCCCACAACACCAACCCCGTCACAAGCCTGCCAGGCCCTGAAATGTAAGAAAAAATCCTTCACTGGCTGGCTCATCAGCTATTTCATTCATTCATCACTGTGGTCCTCCACTTACCAGACCCTTGGTCAAGTCCTCTTAGGAACTGTAGCCACCAGGCCACTAAATATGAACTAGTAGGATATGATTGACTGTTTTCAGGGAATAGGGTAGCTTCTGTGAAGTCCATCAAAAAAGGCCCATTTGCAATAACTGTTGCCTGGCTGGATTTTTGTTTCCTGTTCTGTGTAATTGTGGGGAAGATCTGGCTTGGGGGATAATGGAGGAAATGGGGCTTTAGCATAGGCTTTGGAGCATGAAAGAGAGACGAGCCAGATTAATCAACAGTATCCATTTATTTTATATTTCTCAGAAGGCTCCCATTTATTAAAAAATATTTTTCCAGCAGCCAAATATTTTGGCCAAGTGTCTGAACCCTGTAATCTCAAAAATCAGTCTATGATTTTGAGCATAAATCACCAAGTCCTTTGCTGGAGCCAGGCTGCATGCATACATGCAGGCAGCGTGTGAGCTCCAGAATAGGAAAACATGTTGGCTGCTCTCTACTCTTAACAGGAATTCACATATTTATTCGGGGGGGAGGGGGACAAACAAGCAAACAAAACGATACTAGGAATTGTCCTTCTTCTGACTCCTACCACAGGGGAGGACAAGGATAGAACCAGCAAAATCAGGCCTGGGCAGGCAATAGATGGATGTATATGCTTTCTACACCCCCAGACAGTAACTCTCTAAGAACTTGTCACAATTGTGTGTATGTGTGTGTGTGTGAGAGAGAGAGAGAGAGAATACATGTGCATGTGTATATGATTTGTCTAAGTGCACAGCCTTGTGTGTGTATGTGGAAGCTAAATAGCTCACCAATCAAAATCAGTCAGTCTGTTATGTCCCCAGCCCCCTGGTGCTAGGGTTACAGCCATGCACAGAGTTCTAGGGATTCAAGCACAGGCCCTTGTGCAGGTAACAAAAGCTGTTACCTGCAGAGCAATTTCTCCAGTCCCTCGCCAAAATATTTTTTTAAAAAAACAAAATCAATTTTTATCAGGCTTATTTATGTGTACCTAGGTGGTCATGGAGGCTGTGAAAGGTCATCAGATCCCACCCAGGTGGCTTTGAGACATGTGATGTGAGTACTGGGCACTGGCCAGGTCCTCTGAGAGAGCAGCAAGAGACCTGAATCACCAAGTTCTCTCCAGATACCCCATCACAACTTTTGAGGGAGGATCAAGTTAAGCAGTTTGTCTGAGGTCACAGCTTACATGCAATTGTGTCAACACTTGAACTCTGGCATCGCTGGTTCACAGTCACAACCCTAACCTGCCCTGGGACTACCTACTAGAATTTCCTACCTGGACCAAGAATGGCTACTGGTCTGGAACTCCTGAATTCTTATCATCTCTGCACCCCCGAAACCAGAACAAGTGCCAACAGCAATGAAGTGTTTTCTATGTTCAAGTGCACTGCTAAGCACTTGGTGGACAGAATGAACTTCATTTGCTCATCAATGCAACCTAGGCAAGTTGATCATTTGCATCCATGGGCAAAGAAGTGAAGACATGGAGCAGTTGCCACTTTTCACAAAGTCCAGAATGCAGTCCATGTGCTAAGCCCCGGCCTAGCATCCTGGGCTACCTATCTGGAAGAATCGCAGATGGAGCTCGTACCTAAATCTGTCCAGCTTCAGAGATCTGGCTCTTAACCAGAGCACTTGGCTGCTCGGGAGTGAGAGAGATGACATACGTCTGATTGTGATAAATAAGACACCTTAACTCTCTCAGGCCAACAAAGAAGAGTGGGATCTACAGACTGCCTTTGCAGCCAGCACCCAGGTGGCGCAAGGTTGAGCTGAGGGAGTTGTAGGTTATCCCTGCCTGCTCCTCCAGATAATTTACTCCTCTGAACATTGATATCTTGTCGCTTGACATGGCTGGCCCATGTTTTCTACCACTGCCCTTTCATAATCCATCAATTCCTTTAACACAAAGGTTCATAAAACAAGCAAACTTCCCCACAGTGTGGCCCATCCTGAAACACGGACAAGTCTGAGGAAGAGTCTCATGTGTGCTGCTTTCTTTTGGCAGCTTCTGGGGAGGGGGGGTTCCATCCCTGCTCCTTCCCTCCTCCTGGGCTGAGATGCCAACAATTGCTAACAGTAACTGATTTCAAAGGAGGGGTTGTCAAAGTCACCCGAGGAAGTGAAAATCCATCTCTCCAGAGCTCACCCCAGAGCTTCTGAGTCAAGAGAACTAAAGGAGCTTGAGAATTTGAATTTTAACTCATTCCCAGGTGATACTGACTCCGCTTGTCTAGGAACCTTGAAAACCAAGCATGAGGTGCATTGGCAACCAACTATGGTGTATACACCTGTAAGTACAGAGGCCATGTCTACATGGCTGGAGGATACTGAGATACTGTTTTCTCCTAAAAGAAGAGGGGATAAAAGGAAGGCTACACCCACAACATCACCAGTTGCCCCCGCTGCCCTGTAACATTTAGAATAATCCCTGCGGGAAGGAGCTCAGAGGGGCTCATCTCCCTTTTTAATATTCCAGAGCTCTCTTCATGTCCCAAGAGCTTCCCTTTGGAAACAGAATCGTTGCTGCACTCAATCCGTCATGGAGAAGGGATGCAGATGAGTAATAGGGGCCAAACTAGCTCTTTATGTCCACAACTTTATGGGCCATGAGAGCAAAGTATCTCCATATTCAAACACCACTGATGCCACATTGCAGGCCAGGACTCTTCTTCTAACCAAAGGAGAGCCCACTGTGGTCCATTATGGGAAACATCTTGAGGCTTCTTTGAGAGTACACTTGGATGGTATTGGGAAGGTCGGGGCCTAGGTACTGTAAGGGTCTCAACTATCAGCAGATTCTCAACCTTTTCTGAGAAATGGCTCCATCATTCCCCGGATCTCAGTGATAAACATTTAGGACAACACACAGCCCCGTGTCTTCAGTGTCACTTGTGGGGCCCCAGTTCTCCTTCCTTTACATTGAGACAAATAAGCTTCCCAGGCCACTGCCCTGTAGTTATTTGTAACTATGAATTTGTGTTCCTCCAGACAGATGCTGCATGGTGCTAGATTTTGGTGCCTCCCCATTTTGAAAGTGTGTAATATCAGCCCTTGTACTACCCTTTGTCCCTTTAGAAGCTCTCATTTCTGAGAACTGAAGATCAGGAAGTCACCTAGCCTGACCCAGCACACATCACAAAAGTCAGCAAAGAAACACAGCCACATGGGCAGAGATGCATCAGCTGTATAACCCACCAAGAAATGTTACAACCAGCCACTTTCTTTAGGCCTTTTAGGACTTCTCTTCCTCTCCAACTTCAGGAAAGAGTTTGAACAGGCTGAAAGGGGCAGAATCACCTCCCCAAGTTCAGATATCTTCCATTACTACAACTCTTAGCTCTAGCCGGAGTGACATGCACCATCAGCATCTGATGGCATCATCTACTTCCCCAAGTTACCATGGAACAAGAGCAAAAAAGAAGCCAGGCCTCGAGGCCAGTTCCAAGGCAAGCCTTACTGCTGAATAGCTGGCTGAGGTTAGAGACAGCAGTCTGTTAAATGTGAGGTTGACTTGGACCAACTCTGAAGTTCACTGAGGTGGAGAGTCACTGAGTTATTGTCATACACCAGGCTTACATCTTAACTCATTCAAAAATCATGAAACTCCCAGCAGAACAATGTGCTCGCATTTGTGTCTGTTTCACAGATGAGGACGTTGAAGCTTCATAGAAGCACAGCGGAGAGTCCAGCATACCATGCTCAGGTAAGTAAAATACTGGGTCAGGATTCTGTACCACATCATCCATCTCTAATTTATCCCTGATTTACCTACTATAGTACAGACATCTTTATATGAACAGCAGGGTTTTTTGAAGGGAATCCTGGAGGTTGCTATGGTAGCTATGGGAGGCTATCCTGGCTAGTACAAGGTATAGATGCTGGCCGTCCCTGTCCCAATGTGAGCTCAGTTATGTAGGTGACTGTGATTATCAATGCTGACTATTCTTTCAAACAGCACACCCCCAACTCCCAGAAGAAATGTGCACAGGCCTCACCTGGAAAGGGCTCCTTCAGGAAGTGGCCATTGATGGTCTGGTTGGCTGTGCCCAGGGCATTCTTAGCAATGAGGGTGTAGTTGCCATTGTTGTAGTGGGTGGGCTTGTTGAAGAGCAGGCAGCCCTCGGAGACCTCACCCTCCTGGTAGTAGTCCATGTGAATGATCTTGGACTCCCTCAGGGGCTGCCCATTGTACAGCCAGTGCAGCGTGGGGGTTGGGTTGCCACGCACCACAAACTCAATGCAATGCTCCAGGCGTACCTCGGGCTCCACCAGGCTCACCACGCGTGGAGGGTCTGTGGGGAAAAGCAAGCTGATCTCGAGGACATGGAGTCTCCTATGGACCAAAGAAACCTAGGAAGCAGGATGGGGATCCCACTTCTCACCCTGCCCTGAGACGGTTGGGTGAAGCAGAGCTCCTACCACCAGCCAATAGAAGGGAAGAGCCAGCTGTCTTTAGCTCAGCTCCTGGGATCTATCTTAGCTGGAGCTTCCCTTCTGAGTCCTTTCAGGGATGCCAAAGTTGAATGGACCAACTTAAGAGATTCTGGAAAATGGGACTAAATTGCAGAGGTATACCATCCACTGAGGGACAAGGAAATTCTTTCTTGGGGTTTTTGGGGGTTTTTTTGGTTTTTTTGTTTTGTTTTGTTCTGTTTTGCCCAAGAGTTTATTTTTCAGTTTTGTCTTAGAAAGGCCTTTCTGCCCTTGTTGAAAGGCCAGGGTTGGAGCCTCTAGATCAGCTCTAGCCATGGACCTGCCCCATTCCCAGCCTCCTCCTGGTACCTCTCTGGCGTCCATGATGGCATACACTTACAGTAGACAGTGAGAGCAACGCTGGCATTGCTCATGCCCACCACGTTCTCCGCAATGCATGTCAGGGTGAAGCCGTTGTCCTCGCTTGTCACGTTCACCAGGGTCAAGTTGATGGCATGTACGTTAGTCCAATTCAGATTGGTCTGAAAACCCCATCAGAAGATAACCATCAAACCATTTATACAAAGATGGCTTCCTTTCCTAACCCCTAATACCTCCGGAAACCGAGTAAAAGGTGAATGAAGTCTAGCTAGCGAAAGCACACAGACCATGCTCCAGATTCTTTGTAATTCAGTTGATCCTCATATGAATACTGGGTGGTAAATGGCAAAGTTGGGTCTTTTTTGCAAAAGAAGAAACCAAAGCACAGCGAGTTGAGTGCCACAGCAACAATCGAAATGACAAGAAATCACGACATCTAGATAGAATGTGAGCCTGCATTGTTTCTTCCCAGGGGGACAGGATCCCAATTCCCCCCCTCTTCTTTATAACTGAGGGATACTTGATTCCCAACTCTTGATGTGCCTGGTCAGAGGATACCTACCTGGTGGGTGTTGATGGACTGCAGCCCAGTGACTATCCAGTCCACATCAGGCAAGGGGGAACCAGAGCCATTGCAAGTGATCACAGCATTGTCTCCTTCTCGGACGGTCAGGTTGACGTGGCTCACGCTGATCTCAGGGAGATCTGGGAGGACAGGGAGGAGAGGGCGGTAAGAAGCCAGAAAATGGTACACAGAGGAGCTCTGCCTCTGGGCACTTCTGGCTTTGCCCCGTGGCATCTCTAGTACAACTTGCTTGAACTCATGTGATGGCTGTAACTTTGTGATGGCTACTACCAATTTGACAAGCTCGAAGATCACCTAGAGATGCTGCTGAGCATGCCTGAGGGAATATCTAGGTTAGGTTAACTGAGGTGGGAAGATGCCTTGCTATGGGCTGGGACCTGAACTGAATAAAAAGGCAAAAGTGAGCTGAGTGCCACCATTCATCTCTCTTTCTCTCTCTCTCTCTCTGCTTCCTGACTACGGGCACAAAGTGGCCAACTGCCTCAAACTCCCCTCACACAGCCATGACTTCCTCATCATGGTGGGTTGTACCCTGAAACTGTGGGCCAAAACAAACTCCTCCCTCTTTAAATTGCTTTCACTGGATCGACGTGAAAAGTAATGACTGTAAGCTCCAGCTGATTCGCAGCCCCTCCTCAGCAGACCTCAGAACTGAGTCAGTCACACACAGTGGGATGTTCCTACATCGTGGGTGTGAGTGACGCACCTGTTCATGGAATGCCATTCTAGCAACCAAGCCTACAGCTTCAATGTTTGGGGTACTAAGTCTCAGCAGCTGGTGTGTGTCAGGGTCCCATGGGCACTAGAGATTCCATCCTCTAGTGTCTGGCTGGGCATAGAAGCTGATCCTCTAGAAAACAACCTGGAAGCTCCTGGTACAGGAATGATAGCGGCTGCACGCTAAGACATGCTCCTTCATGTTTGATTGACAGGCAACTCAGAGAGAAAGGGAATCTTATCTGCTGGGAATGGCACAGGGCTCCTTTCGGCATTCCTCCCTAAGACTAGCCTTCCCACGGCTGGCTCAAGACAGGATGACCAAGAAGGGGAAAGGTCAGTCCGATCTGCACCCACTGCTGAGGACAAGATTGGAGATGGCTGGGAAGGAGACCCTGACAGGCCCAGCCCCTTCTCTGGGATGTGCAGGATGCTGGCCAGATGAGGCAGGGCTGCAGCTCACTCACCGCACTGACTGATGTTCATGCGGAAGAGAGGGAGTTGGGAGCCATCGGCACTGATGCAGTAAAGACTCTGGCTGTCCAGCCGGGCCTCCCCCTGCTCCTGCCACAGCTGCATCCAGCGGATGTCGCAGCTGCAGTTGAAGAAGTTCTGCTCTAGTCTCCTGCGGGTAAGAAGAGAGGGGAAGGAATCCCTGAACGGTGGATGACCCAGCTCCCTCCCAAGGCTGAGACCAGCGGGCCCTGGCTGCTCCTCCATGAAATGAGCCAGACTCAGAGAGACAATACCATGTTTCCTCTCATCCATTGATCATAGACTGCATATAGATGCATAAAACCATGAGAGAGACAGAAAGAGACAAGACAGAGATAGACTTGAAAGTAGAAGAGGAAATGGAGGGAGGGGAAGAAGGAAGGAGGGAGGAAAGGGAGGGAAGGGAAGAAAGGAAGGGAGGGAAGGAAGGGCAAGGGAGAGGGAGAAGGAGGGGAGTAAGGAACTAGCTGGGGGAACAAGGAGAAAGAGAATGGCAACTGGGAATAAATATGGCCACTCACATGTTACACTTGAAATAAATTATCTTAATGGAACCCATCACTATGTACAACAAATATATACCAATAAAATAATTTAAAAAGTAATAAAGGAAAGGGGCTGAGGAGGTAGCTTAGCTGATAAACTGCTTGACATTCAAGCATGAGGATGGAAGTTGTGACCCCCAGCACCTATGAAAATGCTGTAAATGCCAAGAGGGCATGGTGGCCAAACTGCAATTCCAGCACTCGGGAGGTAGAGACACCGGATTCCTGGAACAAACTCCCTAGTCAGAAGAGCTGGCATTGGTGAGCTCCAGATTCAGCCAAGGAAAACAAACAGCAGCCTCTGCAGGTGCCCACACTTCCTCACACACGCTGATGCCCACATACATACACATACTCATGATGCCCTCTCTCTCTCTCTCTCTCTCT
>LOJH01002545.1:26318-42463 GCA_001685095.1 Ellobius talpinus
CATACATACACACACATACATACATACATACATACACACACATACATACATACAGGCAAACAAGCATCATGTGAAATAAAAATAAATCCTTTTCAAAAAGAGAAACTTTTTAAAGCTTATTAAAATGACACAAATACCTTCTTAGAAACAGATCTGAAGATAAATTTCAATATTGTCACTTGGGGGAAGGGTATATTACAGCGAATAAAATAAACTGATGCCACATCCCAGAACAAGAAATTTCAATTGGTTTGTCATTAGGTTGACTAATAAAACCAATAAGTGCTTTTACAGATCAGGCCCCCTTTACCAAACAATGATGCTGGTGATGACATCGTAAAATCAGTAAGGAATTCGGGAAGTCAGAAAAAATGCATTAGAAAGGGAAATGTTTCTTCCTACCCCCCACCCTCATCCTAAGGGGAACGATATGCATCTGTCCTATAAACTGATTGCCCTTGTGTACACTGATACAGTGAAACTCTAAATCTCCATGTGATGGTACTTGGAGTTGGGTCTTTAGTTGCAATTAGGTCACAAAGTAGAGCTCTTAGCAGTCAGATCAGTGCTCTTATTAGAAGACGCATGAAAAAACCGTGTCTTTCCTCGTTCTCTCTAGACTTGCCATATGATGGTACAATAAAATGACAGCCATGTTTAGCCCAGGGAAAGGCCCTTACCAAATATCAGATTTGCCCACACGGTGATCTTAGACTCCTCAGCTTCCATAGCAGTGAGTGGTAAGAGTCTGTAATTCGAGGCACTAGGTCTATGGTAGTTTGTTCTACCCATCTACCCTAAGACACAGGGCCATGTCTCAACAATCAGTCCTTAGTGAGAGAAACACACAAATCGATAAACGTGAAAAACAGCTGGGGAGCCTCAAGTTTCCTGCACATTGAGTGATGTCTATAAAATTTTAGTGATTAAGTGAGGACCAAACGCAAACATGATTCCTTTTTATAGAAGATGATTTGAAAGTCTACAGAAGACTTTATAGAAATCTGTCATCCATAAAACAGCTGAGAATTCCAGAGGGCAAACACTGAAACACGCCAAAACAAACCCTACCAAGTGGCTTTATGACACGTCTGTCAGTCCCCGGGGGAGCATCTCAGCTCTACGTGAGGAGACCCAGGTCTCTTCAAACACTCAAGAGTGGCTGCAGCTCAGAGCTGATCACAGGGACACAAGGTTCAACTTTGAGTAACCTCTGCCAAAGTTTCTACCTAGACTTCTCTTAACTTTATCTGTGCATCTTAGAAAACATGAAAATAAACATGAAACACTAATTAGTATCAAGCTTGTGAGTTATAAAAATTGTACTTTTAACTGTTAAGTAAAATAGTGTGGGATGCCAGGTAACAGCCGCGTTACTGGCATGAAAACCAGTATATAATAAGCGCCGCTCATTAAGTAATCTGTTCATTTACTCAGCAAACACCCAGGGAGAGTGTCTCATCAGATAACTACCTAGCATCTGCGCGCCTGAGTGCAATGATGAGTGATAAGGAATCACCAGTGTTTACAAAGATAGGAAAGGCTGCTTCTACAGCTGGAAGAGATGAATGGAAAAACTGATGCATGGGGCAGGCAACTCCTCTGCAAGACAAGTCAAACGGGCCAAGGATGTGGAGGACGCAGACGTAAGCCTATGTTATAAAGGTTAGTATGTGTGTGTGTGTGTGCGCGCGTGCGTGTGTGTGTGTGTGTGTGTGTGTATAAATGTAGGCACACACAACTCTTGAGAGTCAGTTCTCTCCTTCTTTTCTGGGTCCTGGGAATCAAACGCAGGCTGTCAAGACTTACAGAGGAGTACAATCATCTCACCAGCCCTAAAGTATCTTTTATAACCTGGAAAAACAAAGTAATCAGCTATTGATAAAATTTTATACATAACTTGGAACTTGAAAGCATACATAAGTGGATGGATATAACTAATTCTATTTTCAGATACTTTAAAAATATTTGATTCAGTTTTGAGTCATGGGATTTTATTTATATGTATTCATGGGATTTATTTAATATGTATTTATTAATACATACTAACTATGCACATGAATGGGCTTCAGTGTAAGTTTTCCACACATCTGTACCATGTGCACTGATCAAATCAGACCCCCCTTTCTCCACCCTCCCACCCAAACCTTTCCCAATCTCTGTAATTTACTCTTCTACTTTCAAGTCCAATATCTTACCTTCCATAGAAAAGCATGGTATTTATTATGTGTCTAGTTTGTTTCACTTAAAACAATGTCTTCCACTTCTTTCTGTATTCTTTGGACGGACGCTCGGCTGGTCCGTATGTTAGTGTGAACAGTGCCACAATATACATGGATATGTGTATATCTCTCTGGCACACAGATTTAATTTCCCTTAGCTATATACCTAGAAGTGGGATAGCTAGGTCATATGACACAGTCTTAGTTTGTGTAAACAAGACCAGGAAACCTAAAAGGAACACTAGAATTTCATCACGTGTAACTTTGTATTCAAACAGCACAGAACTGCATAAAACTATTTAAAATTTAAAATCAAGGCAAGGATAAACAACCAAATATTTGAAATAGTGCAGCATGTAAACTTAACCATGAAAAGGAAATCATTATCAGATTTTGATATTTTTCCTAACACTATCTAATGAAATAGTTCTTAAAATTATAAATCAAAAAGTAAATGATAGCCCAACTTTGGGTACCTGCTGTAGATTACCTAAGTTACTGCAAAGAGTTAAATTTCCTAATTCCAGAAAGTTCACACAGTATAGTGACAAATTATGATAAATGGACAGTATGGATCTTTTTCTTCTTGACTTAAAGACCACATATGACCCCCACACCCAACAACCCTTACGAGAAGTACTAGTTCAACAGGCAGAGGTCAGGGCGGATCCTGCCATGCTCTCCCCTGGCATCTTACTCACCTCCACTCTACACCTACATCTGATGAGCTCTCAGCGCTTTACCACATCAAGGAGAGTCTGATAAGGAACCCAAGCTGGAACTGACTTAGTAATGACCCTCCTGATACCTAGTTTCACCGAGTTGGAAGACGCCATGCAGACTCCTGCGGAAAGGATGGTCATGACTAGGTTTACCCAGCAGATCCAAGCATACTAAAATCAGTCTGCCAGGTAAGACATGCCCTTGTGACAGTGGCAATGACACTTATGGGAGTAACCAGCTGCTTCCCCATAAGGCTTAAGATCTGTTCCACAGGATAGAATTCATGCCTGGTAGGGTAACCCTGGGCAAAGCCCATAGCTACAGAGGTTATACCTTCTAGCGGAGAACCTGCCACTGTAGTTTTGCTAAATGAACATGTTAACTGCCTTCTAAATATTTTTTGTTTATATCCATAGATTAGTCTTGCTCTCAATCTTTGTCAAAGACATTATCTCATCTTACCTTGCCTTATTTTGTATTAGGCAGAAAAGACTCCTTACTGGTCAAGGTGCTGAGAAAAAGAGACTAGGAATGATCAAGCATAAATCAGACATTTATATCAATACCCCCCCCACACACACGCAAAGCTCAGAGAGCCCTGCAGATGCAAAGGCAGAAGAAATGTAAGTGATGGCAAACGAAGAGTGGTGTGAAATCCTATCTCTGTACATGGCGTGGCTAACGTACTCAGATACGATGGCTACCTGCCCAAAAGCAAGACAGGCAACATCCTATAATGGATGGGGGAGGGACTTTTACCACTAGATGAGTTGCTATTGGTGAGTGATGGCTGCTGAGGGAGGGACGGTCATTTGTTGTCGGGGTGCACATGGAGATAAATGGCATATGCTCCAGAGGGCGGCCCCAAAGTCGTGTACATGCTGGACACAGTGGGTTACGGCAAAGCAAGCCATGAAGGTGGGAGCTAATAGGATTGTGGGCATCTCGTGGGTAACAGGAGGGTGGTTGTATTGTCTATGACCTAGATACATTGCATGCATTATGAAATTATCAAGGAATACATTAAAAATACTCTTTGCTTAAAAGCAACATATCCAACAGAAGCCAATACAAAACCCAAGGGTGTGAAGGGGGTGCTAAATACATTCCATAATCATAATGCCACAGGGAAGAATGGTGCACACGCTGTACATGTTTAGTAGCATCTTTCCATCTTCATGGTACAGCAAATGATTAATTGTGCAGCTTTGTTCAGAAATGCTGTCAGAATAAAACTTGAGTCTATACATTTTCTTTTCCAAAGTGTTATCCTCTCTATTAATATAAATGTTTCAATGTTTTGTGAAGGGTGTGTGTGTGTGTGAGAGAGAGAGAGAGCACATGTGCTTGAAGAATTCATTGTTTGTATTTCAATTGTCTGTGACTGAATGCAGTCTACAGTATAAAAATAAGGGGAAATGCATAGCTTGCAGGTTTGCTCTCTCAACCTGGGCTTCTGTTAAGGTAGAAGCATAGATTTCCTAACAGTGAATTTCTAATCAAAAGGCTCACAGATAACACACTCTTTGGCAAAGAGACTAGCCACAAAAGAAACAGATTGCCTTGCTGTAGTTTCACAGAACCTTGAAAACCAGGAAGATCTCCGACATCAGAGGGTCTGGTATTTTGTGTTGCACACATCACTGACCACAAGAACAACCACACAATATGAGTAGTACTGTAAGGTAATCCAGAGAACTCCCTGTCACGGTGTGCCCTCTTAAAGATATTTAATAATATCTGCAGTTACTAACAGTCCTGCAACTTAAAAACAAAGGAACAAACACAAAACCCATTTCAATTTACTCTTTTCCAGGCATATTTGTCTTTGACCACTGTTAGATCATGACCTTCCACTTCACGATGTTGGTCATGCTTAGCGACCAGACCCACCATTATATAGTTTTCCACTTCCTGCCACTCTCCACAGAAGCTGGAGCTGTCTGCAGATCCTGCTCTGGAAATGCTGAGGTTGATTTTACAAACAGGAAACTGAAATTCAAAGAAGTTAGTGGGCTTTGCCAAAATCCTTCAACTGGTCAGTAGTGACCAATCATCATGGGAGTTTAGACAGGAATGAGAAATGAGTGGCAATCCATTGTCCTTCCTTTCCATGGTCTCTCACCAGAAAGGAGTGGCCTCCTGGGTCCATCTCGATTCTCTTGCTTGGACCATCTCTCAACCTTTACTTCCTGCTAGCTTCCTCTTTTCCACTAGTGAGCATGCCAATCCCGACTTGGGAGTTGGGACAGTGGTTTGTCAAGGAAGCAGTTTGAACGTGGGATGGTATACCAAGATCGATGGATTGTGTCCTTCTCCTTATGCTTATTGGTTTTTAGGGCTTCCCTTGATAGCATCAGATCAGAAAGCTTCGTTAAACTGACGAGAAAGTAGGTGACACCTGTCACCGTCACTTGTCCATCAGCGCCTTCTCCATGTTATCTCCTTCCCAGTGTGTGTCAATCATACCTAGCTCTCTGCCACTCCAGGAGCCATCCAAAACCCACACGCAAGGTCAGAGCCGCCCAGAAGCTAGAGAAAGCCACTTTGCCTGCTGTACCTGTCCCCTCTAGCCAAGGTCTCCCCAGCACAGCTCCCCAACCAAGAAAGAGGTACCACTGCCGACAGCCTTGGGAAATGCTATTCCGCTTTATGGGAAGGGTCTCCCTTCATCTGGAAGATTCAATCTCGCCTGCCTTGGGGGGAAGATATCCTCCACGTCATGATGTTTTCATTTGTCTCACCTACCTGCATTGAAAAATAGCAGCACTATCAAGGGGAGGATTGAATCCTGCATTGTTCCTCAGAACTGAGAAGCCACACATCCCCAGATGGTCCTCTAAACATTTCAGTTGGCCATGGTTCCGATCTATGACAGTGAACATGAGCAATACTGGCCATGGGTATTAAATAGATCTGGTCTTGTCTAGGCCTGTTTGTAAAAAAGCACTTTGGCCATGTGCGTTATTCCGTCTGACACGGGGAGGAGCTTCACAAGTGGTGGTTCTTGGAAGAAGTGTTCAAGAACATAGAAGGACAATGGCTATTTTGCCCACATAGAGCAACCTTGCTATAGCGCCCTCTATATACCTAGGATGAAACACCTAACAGAGTCTGCATTTGAAACTCAAAAGCCCCCATGTGAACTAAAGATATGGGTAAAATGAAGATTTAGCAAAAAAATTTACAAGGGAATAACTGTCTGAATGGGGAAAAGGGTCATTATTGTCTTCTTTGAACTTTTAATAGAAACTCCTTTAACAGCTTAGCATGGTTTGGTATCAAGTACAATGCTGCTTGGTTTTATTTTTATCTGTGAAGATGTCAGCTGTAACTTTCCAAAGTCCTGATTGCAGGTGACTCACAGCTTTGAGTCTGTTTCCCGATGTCTTTACACCTGGAAGTTATTCCAGGGCACAAAGGCTGGAAGGTCCTGGGAAGGACATCTACAGCTTGGGCGATCTTTTGTTCTCCTGGGCACCCAGAAGCCAAAAATAGGCGGCGGCTGCCATCATACACAGAACCTACTCTTCCATCCTCGCTGATGCCTCCTGGACCTCTATGGGTATTCTCTGTGAAAGTTATCATTCCAGCCGGTGTTTTCACTGAGGCTCTGTCTGTGCTAGACAAGATGCTCATGCCGGGATCCTAGAGCATCAGGCCACTATATAAGTAATTAGGTTGAGTGCAAAAGAGAGAGATCCCAGTAATGTAAAACACAGGGATATGCAGAAGGGTTTAAACTGACACCAGAACACCAGGCTTCTGTGGGGAGATGCACAGGACTGGGGCTTGAAGGAAAAAGGGCTTGTCAACTAGGAAATGATGGAAGGCCACACGTAACCAAGCAGAACGTCTGACAAAACAAATCAGAAATGCTGCAGAGTGGCTGTGAATTCCCTGAGTTGGGTGACTGTGATTCTGCATGAAAGGCATCTGATAAAAAGAAAGTGTTTCTATGAAGTTCTACATAAAAGAAAAAGCATGCATTTCTAATATGGTCCTTTGATCTACAGAAAGTCACCACACAAATGCCAAATATTACTTCTATGCAAGTCAGTATTTTAAATGGCAGTATTTGAGAATAATTAAAAGTCGATTTTTTTTCTCTCCAAGATAGAAACATTCTAAGAAATTCAATGCAGTCCATATGGATAGGCAAGTTAAAGAGTGGCGAGATTCTTACAAGGGAAAAAGAAAAAAATCAGGAAGATTTACAAGTCCTTCAATTATTTACTGTAGATCTATGCTCTTGGAAACCAGGAACTCCTGTACACTGGACTGCATTTGGACTGTACCCCCGATTCATGCTTCACTTCCAGTCCATCAGAACTCTTTCATTAGATCAGCAGAAATAGGAAGTGTTAAATGTCAAAAGATATTACGTTGTTTCCCGCTGGGGGGGGACTTTAAAGTTTAATTGCAGAGCCCCTTCACTTTCTATTTGAGGCAATGAAGTCCAGACAGTGGGTGACCAACTCACTAAATGTCAGCCAGCCAGGGAAACTTGAGGAAAAGAATTTGCTGCAGGCAACACAGGAAGGCAGCTGGTAGAGGCAGCACAGGAGCACAAGCAAGCCTCGACCCCCAAATACGCACACAGCCCAGCTGCCGTGGAAAATGAAACACCAGCGCTCACAAGCGGGTACAACGCTGTAAACGAAGAGTTTCAGAAACAGAAAGAAAAGGTAAGAACTCAAGGTGAAAACAAGTGTAGATTATCTGAATCTCTACTGTCACACAGGAACAGGAATTTCTGGACGTCTTGAAAGGAAACTTAAATACCATGCACAATCGCTAATATTATATACTTGGAATGGAAAAGGAAAAAAATATGTTTTTTCCTTCTGCTTCTTAGAGCATTAAAATGTCGGGGAAACTGAGGTGTGCTTCTGATGCAGGGCCCAGAGATTCCTGGGCTGGAACTAACCTGAATGTTCCTCCCCTGAGGACTGGTTTTAAAGGTGCCATTCAAGCTTCCACAGGAGGAAATTCACCAACAGATCTACCCAGCTGTGAGGCCTATGAACCACAGCAACCAGCATGGCACCATAACCCTAAGGGTGCAGTAATGCACACAAGCCTTGGTGGTCACCAACAGCTCTCTCATTGACTTAAGACCCTCTTCGTTCTTACACCCAGAGATGAATGCAGTTAGAAAAATTTCTCTTTACTATGGATGGCAACCACTACAGAGAACCACAACCTATCAAAATGCAGAGCTGTGGAGTTCAGTCCCAATGGATACATAGAAAAACCAACTCCCACATCTAAGGTTTAGGGAACAATGTGGAGGAGAGGTAGAAAAGACTCCAAGAGTCAGAGGATCAGGGAGTTTAGCTGTGAGACTGTGTCTCCTAACTATAAAGTCTCACCAACCTGACTGCCTCAACATGAGCTGAATAAAGACAACACCATAGATATGTTTGTTAACATGGATGGGGGAAAGGCCATGAAGACTCAACTCTACACAAAGAACTACAGGCAACTGAGGAAAGCTGGGGTGGGAGATTTGCTCTTCTATGGGGAAGAGTGAGTGCATCAATTGGTTATGCAATACCAAAGATATGTCCTGAAAAGGTACAAGTAACATTATACAGGCTGAGCAGGATAGATTAGAAATATATACAAATACACACATGTGTGTATATATGGTTATTACATATGTACATGTACATATATGCATATATGTAACAACCATTAGTGAAAAAAGAGGCCATAAATTTGAAGGAGAGGGCTGGAGAGATGGCTCAGAGGTTAAGAGCACTGGCTGCTCTCCCAGAGGTCCTGAGTTCAATTCCCAGCAACCAAATGGTGGCTTACAACCATCCATAATGAGATCTTGTGCCCTCTTCTGGCCTGCAAGTAAACATCCAGACAGAATGCTGTATACGTATACATAATAAATAAATAAATCTTTAAAAAAAATTTGAAGGAGAACAAGGAAGTTTAGATGGGAGGGCCAGGAGGAAGGAAAGGGAAGGGGAAATTAAGTTGTTAAGGTATAATCTCAAAAACAAAAAAAATTAAAAGATATACTTTTAATGATCACCTTAAATCCTTCCTCTTAAATACATTATTAAATACATTGCTAGCTAATCATTTAATATTCAAGAATATTCCTATTGATGGGAAGCAATTTTTTTGTTTTGTTTTTTGCCCCCCCTAAAAAACCCTGAAGGGGTTTCTTTGTGCAGCCCTGGCTGTCCTGGAGCTAACTCTGCATACAAGGCTAGCTTCGAACTCTCAGAGATCTGACTGTCTCTGCCTCCTGTGAGCTGGGATTAAAGGACCACCACCCAGAGGAAGCAACTGTTTTAAAGGGAGCAGAAAGGAGAGTATAACACAGAGGGGTAAAGGAAATCAAAAATCAGCACAGGTAAGTGTACAGTCCTGGACTTAAGAATTTTTATGTCTAAGGTTTAAAAAAGCCCTATGAAATATCATGATTTTATACCCAATATTCATTTTGACTAGCAACCCATTTTGTGATAGCTATTCATAAATACATTAAAAAGTTTTTTAACAAAATTTTCTCTGTATCCTCTTATCAAAGGAGAGCAAGAATAAGCAGATGGGAATGCAGGGGAGGAGACATGGAATCGCATCATATTTAAGCTC
Organism: Ellobius talpinus; assembly: GCA_001685095.1. NCBI lineage: Eukaryota > Metazoa > Chordata > Mammalia > Rodentia > Cricetidae > Ellobius > Ellobius talpinus. Next base: position 35,885 of record LOJH01002545.1, read on the forward strand.
ATACTTTCTATCTAAATCCCTGGTTTGCAAATAACAATGGGTGTGCTTGTTATATTTCTTTTTTATTTTTCATGAGAAACAACCCAAATTCATTCTACTTGTAATAACTATGTATATTACATTAGAACTGGACTTCAGATATCTGTCCAGATCTTCTATTATAGCAACCCAGGGTAAAAATGTCAAAGGTACCTCACACTTAGGCATTCTCCAATAGCCATGAGTCTCTAAACTGGGCATGCCCATTGTGGGTAGAAAGCTGAAAGACTTATTTGTGGAGTTGTTGTAGAGATCTTGGTACCTAGGAGGATGAGGCTGCTAAGTCACATGATCTTCCCATGAGCCAATCCAACATGGTTGTCATAATCTCACCCCGAGCTGCACTGTGTGGACCATTTCAAGGATTCTCAAAAGGAATACTTATTCTAGAACTTTCTGCTTTATATAGTGTCTGGGTTGGCCCACAGCGGTCTTGAAGGCAAATTAGTTGGAGCTATAATTGGGAGCAGGATCCCGTCCCTTAAGCCATTATCTCTCCTAGCCAGCGTTCTTAACATTCTATTATCAGTTAATAACTACTTAGCCCAAACACTCACTCACAATCCTGGGCACCAGCTCAACATCTGTGTGCCCTTATCTGACTCCCTGCCATCCAGTTTTCTGAAATGACAGGAAGGGTGGCATATAACATACCCAGCAGATTTTATACCAGAGCAAGATGAAAATCTTCATTCTAGTCTGTCTGATACTATCTGGAATATTATTTTGACCACCATCCCTTGATGAAGTTGATGTTAGAAAACAATATGCAAGGACTTCTGAATCCCTTGTAGGGATCGAGTATTAATATGTCTTAATCCATCCACGCTGCCATAACAAAATGCCTTCGACAGTTACTTTACAAACAAGTGGACTAGATTGCTTCGAGATTTAGAGGCTGGGAAATCCAAGTTGAAGAAGCCAGTAGATGAGCTGCCTGGGAAGGATTTATGCTCTGCCTCTCAGACGGTACTCTGTTTCTTTATCTTCACATAGCTGACTGGCAAGAAGCTCTCTTAGATTTCTTTTGTGGAGGCACCAATAGATGGGTGCTGAGCACTAAAGGCCCCCGCTTCTTGACACAGCCAAATTTGTTTATAGACTCTGATACATGGATTGGTAAGGGTACCAATATTCAGGCCATCAAAAATCAATGATTAATAGTCAATAGTTTGAATGCTTCCTTGCAAGAACTTGAGTTTACCAAAAGACTCAAGGCTAACTGAGCAGGTATATACAGGGAACACAGTGTGGAAATGAGGTGAACCCAAACCAAGGACTGAGGGACCAGCAAAATTCAGAGCAAAGAAAGTAACAATCCCCAATTGTAGACACTTGAGAGGGTTACAAATGGCAGAAAATAAACCAGAAGTCAAAGTTATGGTAGAGAGTCTACAGTGACAAACACCGACTACTTTCATGATACAAGAAGAGCTAGGAAAAGAATCAGACACAAAATTAAATCAAAACCAGTGAGTCATGTTACTTCAGAGGATAGAAGCTCTCTGAACCCCTCATTCATATTGCTGTGGATCCCTGAGGCGTTCAGCCCCTTCATTCAATCCAGAACACTCAGCAGTATTTATTCCTGGGAGATGTCTCTACACCCTGTACCAAGGCAAGTATTAGTTCTTCTAGGAGGTAAGTAGACTGGCCCTTGTTTTCATGTACTTGTTACATTCTTGGTTCTTCGTACCCTAAGAGAGAGTCACAGCAAGCAGAATTCTGTTAGGTTTTGACCAGCTGTAACAATCTACAGAAGCCCTACTGCTGAACAAAACCCACAAAACACTCATTTCAACACGCTGCTCTTTAGAAAGAAAGAATCCAGAGCAGGTTGGCAGTCAGACTCATACCCATGGATGTTCAGAGGCAGGAAAAATGATCCCCACTCAAGCCTTTATAGTAAGATACTGTAAAATCAACAGTTATAACAGTACATACTTTTCCACAATAAGGTTCTTCCTAAGAGCAAAGTATCACAGGTACTGTAGAGATAAATGTTTGATCAAGGGTTGAGAACATGGCTCAGGGGATAAGAACATCCGCTCTGCAAGCATGTGGCCTGAGTTTGATTCCCTGTCACTCATGTGAAAGGTCAGGCATGGCAGCGCATGCCCATCAACCCAGCACTTGTGAGTAGGCTGACCCTGCCTAGCTGAAAGAGCAAGCATCGTGAGAGACTATCTCAAAGCAGGAAGGCAAGGGGAAGAAGGAGCTCTGTGCTCTGCTCTGCACAGGGCGCGCACATGCACGCACACACACACACACACACACACACACACACACACACACACTAATACTAAAGTTTTAAAAAAGACAAGAAAAATCACTTGAAAACAATGCAGACATTGCTGGTATTTTGAAGGCTTCTCTCTACATTGACAGGTGAACAGCTATGAAAAACTTTAGATAAACTCACCAGTTACATACTTTTAAAAACAGCACCACGCCAATGCAGTGTTATAGGCTTCTCTTTTCTTCGCACTGACTTGAATATTTTCATTATAAAGGAGAGCTGAGAGGTGCCACCAAGTTATGCTGTCAGCTACTGGGGACAAACTTTAAAGCCATGGCCCGTACACTAGGAACTGCTTTTCCAATCTTACTTTCAATCTTCATTCTGACTTTAATCTTACTCTACTTCTTCCCACTCGGGCCATCCTTCAAGTTGCTCCACAGAGTCACGTGAGCAGTGTGCCCTTACCATAAGCACGACCTAACATCTGTACAATCTGCAACAGTGTTAAACATGACCACATCCAGACTACTTCTCAGAAGAACCTATTTGTCCACTCAGAAGTGCCTATGGATCCTGCTTGCTTGTTTCTTGGCCCGTTTCCCATTCCTAACAAAAGGCTGTGAATAGGGAAGAAACTGGGACATGTCAATTAACAGGGTTCCGAAAAAGATTTTAAAAAATACATTTCTATAACATTTTAGTGGCAAACTCATTCTCCTCCTCAATACCTAATCCTAATCTTAATCCCCCTTTTCCAAAATAACTCGTTATTTGCTATCATCTATTTGCTCTTAATACTGACGCCCCTGTCACACACAAGGACACCATCTGCCGTCCGATATGATGGCCCAAGGGCACTTCCTAAAGCCAGTTTTCTAAGAGAGGTCCTGTGGGACACCATCTAACACCCCACTAGTGCTCCAAAGAGCTGACTTATGAACCAAATCTCTCACGCGCACTTGGATGATGGCCATCTGGCCATGGTGATTTATCTGTATCTAGCCTGTTGATCAGGCCTGGGGCCTTCCAAGCACATGGCAATTCTTGATCTATTGCCTCCAGGGAACTGCTTGAGGGAGTCGGGAGTGCAGGAATCCTACTCAGCAGAAACAGAAGCAAGTCATTTACACTCTGCTTTATCTCCCTTGGCCTCTGCTTACTTGGTTGGTATATAAAAGTCCACCAGTCCCTCACTGCACGACATGTGTGCTTCAAAAGTGTCTCACCCTTTTCAGATTCACTTCTGGTTATCTCAGATCTATTGCACATAGAATATATCACCCTCCAAGGTGATTATAATAATAACTTAATAAGCCAGCCCTTCAAATAGTCCGTCATTACATGTACGTAGGCACGTTCTTCTTTACTTTTCCCCTACGTAGTCAGTGTTTTAAAGCTCTTGAGTCTAAGCGCTTTATTTTTCTTACTACATCGGGTACCTGAAAGGTAATTTACATATGCCTCGATTTCTTATGTTTCATTTGCTTTTCAAGCATCTCCCCCGTTTCCCCCACTGTATCAGCAATGAACTCCCTTTTACAGAATGACTCTGTATTTGACCTCTCTCTTTGGCACACCCTGTCCCATGCTGAACTAAAACCACTCTACACGCTACATCTTACAATCTGCTTTGAATAGCAGTCACTGAGTGAACAGCTCCTGAATGGAGGGGATGGTACCAACACCTACCAGCCACGGGGCATTCCTAGGTACCACAACCCATGCTGGAGACTTCACGTGCATTACATCAGAGTCAGGTGCGAGACTGTACCTGTCAGCAGCCCCCAGAGCAGAGCCGCTACAACTAGGGCATCAATAAATACTTCATGAGCAAATGGAAAAACTGCATGAAACAGGTTCGCTTTTCAGCACTGCAAGGGAATTGAAATACAGAGATGTGTGATCTCTTCGTGAAGTCTCACAGAACACGATGCCAAGACTTGAACCCAAACCCCATGCAATTACCTAAGACTTGGTACTTGTAAACTCGATAAGCACCTACATTAATGCAAACAAAATGAACCTCATAAATCTCGATAAACATTGTGGCACATCCCAAGTAAATATTCTGAGCCATGGTTTTCTAAGATCTACAAATGAAGGATTCTTAATAAATAACCAGCTAGGCAGAAATCTGTCAACTCTATGTAAGCAAAAAGAAACGAGTTCTCACCCCTCACTATCTTCCGCTGTATCTCTCCAGGACGGTTTGCTGCTGGACAGTTTTTTTCCCATAGTAATTCTGGGTTGCTTTGAGTCATAAGAATCACAGAACCGAAACAATCACTTGTGATTTCATTGTCAATTGTCTGGAGAACCTGTGAGGCATTTCTGCTCACCGAGAATGTGAATGCTTCTCAGACACCCCTGGCACTAGCTGGCCACCTGATTTTCCTGAGACTACTGCCAGCATGCCATTCTTTAGGGCTTGACTGCTTGTATCTTTAGCCACCAGTTATGGTAAAAACAGAGGTTCCTAAAAGCCATTGTTAGTGTTCTCCTCAGGCCTTCAGCAGCCACATTTCAGTAAGTGACAGCAGAGCCGTTCAGCAATGGTTCACAGTGTCCTGAAGTCATGGGTTGGAACACCCAAAGAGGTACAAAGATCCAAGATCAGCAAACAACAGAACATAAGTCACGAAGGTGGAAATTTTAAAAGGACATAGAGAATATGCAAAGGAAGAATTCAGAAACTACCCTAATTTGAGCTCTACCATCCACCTTGGAAAACTCAATCTGAAAGCCTCCATTGTTCCATCTGGAGAATGGGAGTGATATAGTATTACTTCCTCACAGATATTTCAATGTATCACATATACTATATACCGTATAATACAATGTATGCTATCATTTTTTATCTCTCATATACACCTAGAATCAGTCCCATTTATGCATGTCACACTATAAACACTCACCATACAAATCTTATCAACAGCTTCAAACTAGAGCCCCATGAACAATGTCTAACCTTTTGGGCGGGTCAGAAAACATTTCTGGTATTTTCACCCAAGGAACCAACATACAACTCATAGTGAGCTTTGTGTGCCTATAAGTTTGGAAAGCCACCATGCGTTCTCAAGACCGGAGTGCTGTAAACCGCTGTTTGAACAAGGAAGCCTCTTTCAAGTCCTCCTTCAGTCAGCTGCGTTTGGATGAGGTAGAAACTAAATCCGAAAAGGGACAGATGGTTTACATTTAAAGGGGCTTAACATCAATGTACATTAAACAGTTTCACGGACGATTGCACAAATACGTTTTGCAAACTGGGGTATACGTGAGCACGTAGAACCATGTTGTCTACAGAAATCAAGAACGGAGTCAGATTTTTAAACAGCTACTTAAGAGCTCCTGTCACTCAGGAGAAAACGTAATGGCTTTAAGTAGTTACTCTGGTGTCTATGATGGTTGTCCAGAAAAGAGTACATAAAAACATAAGTTAACCAAACAAGAAATTAGCTTTCCCCTAGAGAATCTGAAGTCCCTCTCCTCCCACAAACAAAACTGAATTTTGGAAGTCACACCTTGGGTATTTTACCAAAGAGAGCTACAAACATACTATTCTTTTTGTTTTGTGCTATGGTGGGGGTCAGTGTTGTTCACCAAATCGCTAACACAAACAGCTGCGCCTTCCCCAGTACCCTCAAGTTAAAACAAGTCTTCGTTGTTCATTGTTGGTTGTTGGTTGTCATCATAAAGATACCTGTGACCATCCTGGATAGAACTTTGCCCAAGCATCAAGTTTTTGAAACAAATGACAGAAACAGGAGTCTGTTGAAGGATCAAAATGAATCATAGACCAACAAATAGACTGCTTTCTGTTGAAAATAAATGCTTAGTCAAACAGGAATCAACTCAACTACTGTAACCTGAGAAAGGGACAAAAATCAATTCTAAGTGAAGTCCCCTCTCTCTCTGCGGGCAGGTCCCACTTGGGGTCGCCAGGGTGGGTGGTCTCGGAGCCCAGCAGCAGGGCGGTGCCCTCACACACCGCGCCTCCCACAGTCACCCCGGGTGGGCAAAGCCGGGCAGCAACACGTGGGGCGCGGCTAGTCCGCTGCCCGGGAACTCACTCCAGCGGGAGTTCCGCGTGCACGCTCGCGAGGCCGCCCGCAGCCCGGGAAGCTTCCCCAGCCTTGAACTTGGCAGCTCCTGACGTTTGCATCCCTCCCCGTCGCGCGCGGGGCGCACTCCCGACCTGCCGGCTGCGCTCAGTAATCCGCTCGCCACGGAGCTCAGTGGCCGCGACTCCAACCCCACAGGACAGTCCCGGCCCGGGTGGCACGCCAGAGCCTCCTTTT
>LOJH01002546.1:0-18816 GCA_001685095.1 Ellobius talpinus
GTACTGTAGCTCTGTAGTAGAGTTTGAAGTCAGGGATTGTGATGCCTCCAGATAGTTTGCATTTTTAATAGAACTAAAGCTTGACAAGGTAAAATAGAAGCAGGCACTCCTGGACCACACCTGGGAACACTGAGAAGAACTCAGTATAGGTATTGAAGCTGCTGAGGGAAGAGGTTCCCCTCTAAGAAGGTTATATGGAGTTGGGTGACTCACATCTATGATCTCAGCCCTTGGGAGGCTGAGGCAGGTGGAATGCTGCAGTTTGAAGCCAGTCTGGGCTGCAGAGTAAGACTATCTCTTAGAAATAAAACAAAATCCACAAAGGGGGAGAGGGCTGTATGATCGGCTGGGAGAGGTGGATCACGTCAGTGGGAAATAGGGAGTTCAGTCAGGAAGTTTGCCTCCAGGAAGGTGTAGTGTGTATTGTGAGGAGGTTCCTAATACAGGTTCTTGTGGACTTTTTTTCCCCTTCAGGAACAGGAACTCAAAGCAGCTGCTGATGGTGTCTTATCTGAAGTAAGGAAAAAACAATCGGACACTAAAAGAATGGTGGACATTCTGCGTGCTTTAGAGAAATTGAGGAAACTGAGGAAAGAAGCTGCAGCGAGGAAAGGTAAGTACAGCTTTGCATTTTTACTTTCTTTTTCTCCCTCTTCCTCCTCCTTTATCCTAGTACCTCCCCATCCTAAATATTGTACACATAATAGCGTGTGTGTTTTCCTTTTCTTACCTTTTCCTCATCTTTTGTTTCTTTTTTGTAGCTAGAATCTCAGCTCAGCAGCTCATGCTGGCTTTGAACTTGTGACAGTTGTCCTGCCTCAGCTTCTCTATTGTAGAAATCACAGGCCTGGGCCACCATGCTTGGCTTGCAAATATTTTTGGAGTAAGAACATTTGGTACTTAATTATTTTTACTCTCTAGAGTGACTAGACTTGACAACAGTAGCTCAGAAATTTGGGATTGACTTTTTTCTTTAAACCTAATTTTAATGTGTATGTGTGGCTATCTGTGTGTATGGTGTGTGTGTAAATAACCTGTGGATGAAAGAAGAGGGTGTTGATACCTTGGAGTTGGAATTACAGATGGTTTTAAGCCATCATGTGTGTGCTGGGAACCAAATGGGTCTTCTGCAAGAGCAACAAGTGTTCTTAACTACTGAGCCATCTCTGTAACCCCGAACAAGGATGATTTTTTAAAAAGATTATTATATATACAGTGTTCTGTCTGCATGTATGCCTGCAGGCCAGAAGAGGGCACCAGATCTCATTACAGATGGTTGTGAGCCACCAACCATGTGGTTGTTGGGAATTGAACTCAGGACCTCTGGAAGAGAAGGCAGTGCTCTTAACCGCTGAGTCATCTCTCCATCCCCCCAAAGATGATGTTAATGATTTTTATACTGTAATTCCTCAGGCTGTAAATATCAAATTCCTGTATTTTAGTATTATGTTGTGTAAGAATAATTAATTAATTTGGTTGGTTGGTTGGCCATCCTGGAACTCACTTTGTACACCAGGCTGGCTTCACACTCAAAGAGATCCTCCTACCTCTGCCTCCTGAATGCAGGGATTAAAGGTGTCCACCACCATGCCCAGTTTTATTTTGGATTTTTATATAATGTCTCACTATGTAGCCTTGACTGGCCTAAAGTCCATTATAGGTATAGGCTAGGCTGACCTCACATTCGCAGGAATCGCAGGAGATAGGATAACTCTATCTCCCAAGTGTGGGATTAAAGTTACGTGCCATCACACCTGAGTGTTTTGTTTTTTTGAGGCCCAGATTGGCCTCACACTTCCTATGTAGTAACCAAGGCAAGCCTTGAACTGCTGATACTTCTGCCTCCACCACATGAGTTCTGGAATTGTGAGTATGTGCCACCTACTGTGTCTGACTCTGAAATTTTGAAGCAGAAAGCTTCAGAAAATGTGATTTAAGATGGCCTCTACCAGCCTGGTCTACAAGAGCTAGCTCCAGGACAGGCTCCAAAAAAGAATGGTCTCCATAGGCTCACATATTTGAATGCTTGGGCCCTAGTTAGTGGCACTATTTGGGAAGGATTGGGAGGTGTGTCTTTGTAGAAAGAGGTATATCTATTCTGGATGAGAATTTATCAGCGAGGGATTGGGGAGGTGATGCAGTGTGTATGCGTACCTGCGTTTGTATCCCCAGGACCCATGTAAAAGGCCAGATGTAGTCACATATGCCTGTAATCCCAGTGTGGGGTTGGGGGGTGTACTCAGGAGAATAGCTAGGATTACTAGGTGCCAACCTAGCTCCAGGTTCAGTGAGAGACCCTGCTTCATGGGAACAAGACAAAGAATGATAGAACAGGATGCTGCTCTGGTTCATGGGATGCACGCACACACACATGTGCACTTGCGCAAGTATGTATATGTACATACCACTCCCCCCACAGAAACACAAATAAGTTAGTTCATCAGCATGCAGCATGAGTTGGAACGACCTTGAGATTATAATATGAAATGAAGTCCAAAAAGACAAACTTCTCGAGGATGTCAAAGTAGAGAATTCAATAAAGAAATCAAAATAGGTCAGAGAGATAGAAGGAAAAGGTGCCTCCTCCTGACAATGGCAGGTGGTGCATCAGTTTTCTCAGTTGGTGCCCTGCTGTATTAGGAAGCTGTGTGTAAAGCCCATGGCAAGTGCTGCAGAGGTGTTCCTCTTACCCATCTTTTTACTGCCTAGTGATGTAGAGACAAAGGAACTTCCATTTGCTTCTCTTTGTACAGGGGTCTGTCCTCCTGCCTCAGCAGATGAGACTTTTGAGCATCATCTTCAGCGACTGAGAAAACTCATTAAAAAGCGCTCTGAACTGTATGAAGCTGAAGAGAGAGCCCTCCGAGTTATGCTAGAAGGAGAACAGGAGGAAGAGAGGAAAAGAGAATTAGAAAAGAAACAGAGAAAAGAGAAAGAGAAACTTTTACTTCAGAAACAAGAAATCGAGTCCAAGTTATTTGGAGATCCGGGTAAGTTTATCTTTGCCAGTGGAGAGAGAGGAAAGATCTAAGTTGACAGTTGTTTTTATCATGAGAAAACTAATTTACTCCGAAAGGAAGTCCTGACTACAAGTTGAGAATCTCAGCTCTATGGTGGAAGTCAGGGTTACAGAGGAGATGAAGTTACCCTGTTGTCATAATCAGAGGCTCAGTCACCTGCCTTGAGAGTACTCTGCTAACAGCAAGCAAGGTGACATGTTGTGCCTTTCTCTTTCAGATGAGTTCCCGCTTGCTCACCTATTGCAGCCATTCCGCCAGTATTACCTCCAGGCCGAGCACTCCTTGCCTGCGCTCCTTCAGATAAGGTCAGAAGGGCTGCCTCTGTTGTCCTTTTGTCTTGGGTAGCAGTAAACTCTTCATGAAATGCATCTACTGTTGAAGTCTGTTGCCGCGTCTTTTTTAAAAGTTCCTTTTTGGGTGTGCAGTGTTGCCAGATTTCAAGGGTACCACTTGTATCTTAAAAGTCTTCATTAATTCTTGGAAGTCAGTGTCTTCATTGGAACAGGTAAAGAAACTCGGCTGTGACTGCTCTGTTGACCAAGCTGTTCTTGAACTCAAAGATCTACTTGCCACCACCTCCTCAGTGCTGGGATTAAAGGCCTGCATCATCATAGCTGGCCTTGTTTTTTGTTTTTGTTTTTTTTTTTAATTCTCTTACTGCTAAATCAACCCAGGAAGAGAAACTTTTATTCCTGAATAGTTGAGCTCAGTGCTCTCAACAGAACCAGCTACTCAGAAGCTGGGTAATTCTCAGCTGTCTAGTTGTGATGCCCTCACCTATAAAATAGAAATAGTAGACTAGAGTGTGGCCTTTGAGCTTTTTTAGCAAAGCCTCTTGCCCTCATGCAGTCTTTTGAGAAGTCAATAGATAAAACAGAGTAAATGATTAGATGTCCCAGGCAGTATGAACTTGTTGTTTTCTAGGCTAAAACATCTTAGGACCTGGGGGTTGATAATGGGGTGTTCACTCAATTTACTTTGAATATTGAGTCACAGAATACCGGACCTTGCAGCTGAGCCTCTTGTCTTGATTTTGGGTTTTTTTGTTTGTTTGGTTTTTTAATCTTATGTGATGTGATATTTTGCCTGATTGTATGTCTTTGTGCCATATTGCACCTGCTGCCCATGGAGGCCAAGAGAAGGCATCAGAGTCTATGGAACTGGACAGCTACAGACAGTTGTGAGCCACCATGTAATGCTGGAAGTCAAACCTGGATCCTCTCTAAGAGCAGCCAGTGTTCTTAACTGCTGGACCATTTCTCCAGCCTTTGTCTTACTTTTTACTTAGCTGATCACCATTTTGTTTTGTGGTTCTGTTTGAAGACACCTGATTTAATGTATGTTGTTGAGTACAAGCATTGTATCAGGGCCAACTGTGCTGTAATCTGAGTCCAACAAAGCTTGTGTAGAGCACATTATCTTCTCCAAGATGATTCGCAACTCTTAGACTAAGCAACAGTAGCACTTCACCAGGACACTTGGGTGCCATTTTAAACAATAAGGTCACCAGTAAGAAGCACAAAATTGAACATCATGGCACAGAGCAGACCACAACAAGGATGCTAATTTACTATAAGAGCTGGAAAGAAGAGAGATGACAGATTTTTTTTCTTTCTCTACATTTGTGGTTCATGAAAATGCCATATGGGATGATTTAAATTTGCTAATAAAGCCAAGTGTGGTAGCTCATGCCTGTAGCCCTAATGCTTGGGAGTTAGAGACAGGAGGATAAAGACTTCAAGGTCAGCCTCAACCCTGTCTCAGAGAGAGAGAGAGAGAGAGTATGCAAATAATGAGAATTAACTGTACATTCATTGTTTAGCTGTCTACACAGTTAAAACTTAAGGTTTTCCTTAAATGTGTACATTAGTGTGACCCTTGGCATACTACCTGGAAACCAAGTTCTGTAGCAGGTTAGTGTATCTGCCATTTGAAAATAGTATCCTAGATATAAAATATAGTTTCTGAATATCTTGCTTGGGGAAAACCAGAAATAAACATTGTTTTGTAATGTTCTCATTAAGGCATGATTGGGATCAATACCTGGTGCCGTCTGATCATCCCAAAGGCAACTCCATTCCCCAAGGATGGGTCCTTCCCCCGGTCCCCAGCAACGACATCTGGGCAACGGCCATTAAGCTGCATTAAGTCTCTCCAGGAGTGTGATCCAGCAGGCGAGCACTGCAGCTCTAGATATTAGTGATGCTGTCGTCGCACACTGTAGTCTTCTGCACAGCTTAAACTCCATGCGCCATTGTCTTAGCTGGAAGTCCTGCTTCTTTCTGGTCTCTGCCCTGGCCAGAGGTGCCTTTTGAAACAAATTAATAAGGTTCTTCGGGAAAGGGCCTAGATGAACTGAGGTTGTTAGCACGAACAGGGGCCTTGGCTCACTAAATGTGCCTCTGTTTTGAGGGGCTTGGTGAAATGTGGCCTGCTCATTTTCTCTAGGTTTGTTGTATATTGGTGGGTAAGTACAATCATCACGCTTGGTTACTCCTTATCTTCCTGTACCAATTGTCCTCCACCTCCCAGGAGTACAGGTCAAAGTTTGACCTAAATTCCGTTAATCCCAGTTTTGGTGCAGTTGGGAGGTTTCTACTGAAGATAACAATGGCTTTAGACTGGGCTGTCAGGAATGCTGACAGCTTAGAACTGTTGTCCTGTGGAGAGTTTAGAAAACCAGACCCAACCAGTGCCAGACAAGGTTGGCTCCTGCTCTGACAGACATTGCCTGTGTTCCTCATGAAAGCACCAGTCTGGAGTTCCAAGAGATCTAGCTATGTGGGGTCTTCAGGAATAGAAATGCGTGTCCCTATGGGACTGTAATCTCAATCACATGGTAGGGGGCTTGGGTAGCTCTGGGATTCCCCCCACCCCCCTTAGCTCAAGCTTCTAAAAATATCCATGTAATAAAAGTTTGGAAAAGAGCAAGTACAAATGGTAAATTTTATTTTTTATATTCATTAATAAGGGCTATTGTGCTTGGACATGATCAGTCATGACATGTTACGGTTTCTGTTTTGCTTTGTTCTGGGTTTTGTTATTTAATTTCCTAAAAGCTAAATAAATACCATTTTCACTTTTTCGTTTGAGCCTTTGCCCGATTTATTATCTCAAATTGTAACATGAAAGGCTGGCTTGTGGGGATTTCCATCCCGCCCAGTACCCCACAGCCCACAAGCCCCAAAGAATATCACACAGGGATCTCCATAAGTTATAAACTGATTGGCCCATTGGCTCAGTCTTCTTATTAGCTCCTGTAGTTTATATTAACCCATTATTCTTATCTATACCTTTCTCAGCCGGGTAGGTCACATGTTGCCTCTTGGGTGGTCTGGGCTGGACTGGGAGGAATGGGCTTCCTCCTTNCTGGCCAATCAGTGTTTTATTAAAATACATGATTGACAATACAGACAATTCTCCTGCACCACTAAATCATTTAACACATTTCATCTTCACATTGCTAAAGCATTTCACTCCAAAATTCAAATTTAATAAACAGATGTGTGCTGCAGAAAAATGATTTTAAACACAAAACTTTGTCTGCAAAATATGACTGGATAGCAAGAAAGATCACCATCAACTTTGGAAATGATGTAGGATTGGGAGCCCTTTGTCCCTTTTGTAGTTTAATACGCATTGCTCAGTTGTGCATTCTCCTGTACACCTAGAGAACAGAGCTGTTGGGGCTGGAGAGATAGATCAGTGGTTAAGAGCACTGACTGCTCTTTTAGAAGACCCGGGTTCAATTCCCAGCACCCATATGGTAGCTTACAACTGTCTATAACTCCAGGATCCAGCGCCTTCACACAGATATACATACAGGCTAAAAAACGGGCTAAAAAATGAATTAAATAATAGAGAGAGAGAGCTGTTTTATACTGGACAGGGGCTATTTTTCCCAGCATGTGTGAGCTTATGAGTTCAAAGGTCTGCACAATTAGCCTCTCCAGACTGCACGGGCCTGTGCACCTCTTCATTTGAACTCTTCACTTCCTGCTTTGAGATGAGCTGCAGGAAGAGCAGCAATGAAAGATGGATTGTATGAGTTGTGACAGGACGTCCTTATCACCATGGATTCCAGCATTGATGGGCAGGGACTAGAGAGATTCAGCAACTGAACCAGAAAAGGAGGCATTGAACTCTGGGTGGAGAAAAGCTACTCCTGATCTATATTCAGTGCCAGCAAGGCTCTTATCAAGAGCATTTTTGTTCAGTTTTTGTTTGCTAAGTTTCCTGGTACATTGCCTGCCTATGAGTTGTGGCAGCAGCCGCCACTGTTTCTGTCCAGGTTTAGGCACAGGTGAGTGCTGCACCCATGACTACACCCCCAATTCTTGGTCATCCCCTAGTCTTTTCAATCAACTATTGGATCTACAGTTCTGTCAAGCCTCCAGCCCTTGACGAATTCATAAAGAATTTTTCACTTTTACCTAAATTTTACCTCACTTCTCCATATATTAAAAATCGATGTTTAATAAAAAAATATAATTCATAATAATAATATAAAAAGTTAACTCATTGATTTGTAAGCAGTTTTCCTGTGCCAGCAGCTGCTCCCAAATAATCACTTAGAATCTTAATATTAATTGTAAATGCTTGGCTGGTTGCCCAGGCTTGTTACTAGCTAACTCTTACATTTTAGATTAACCCGTATTTCTTATCTACGCTCTACTATGTGGCTCATGGCTTGTTACCTCATTTTCTACACATCCTGCTTCCCCTCTGCTGATATCTCCTCTGACTCCACCCTTTATACCAGCATCCTTAGTTTGGTTGTCCCGCCTATACCTCCTGCCTGACTACTGGCCAGTCACTTTTTATTAAACCAGTTTGAGTGACAGATCTTTACATTGTACAGAAGGATTATCCCACAGCATTGATTTATCATATTTCTTAAAGATATTTCTTTATTATGTGTATGGATTATGTCTGCATGTATGTCTTTGCACTATATTCACTCCTGGTCTCAGAGACCAGAAGAGAGAATCTGATCCTCTGGGGTTGGCGTCACAGATGGTTCTGAGGCACCATATGGGTGCTGGAAATCAAACCCTGGTCCTCTGGAAGAGCATCCAGTACTTTTAACCACTTAGCCGTTGCTCCAGCCCAAGATTAATTATATTTTATATGAAAAAATTCATACCCCAAAACCAGGAATTGTGAGAGACTAACACAAGCTTTTAAGGAATTAGATAAACAGGGAAGAGTAACAAGCCATGAAAGAAAGACTCATGTTAAATGCTAAGTATTTAGCTGGAGTACCTGAGTTTGTGCTGTCTGAGAATTTGCTGCAACAAGCCAGCCAGTTTAATCACTCTGAAACCCTGTATGTTTCTTTGTCCATGTGACTTTAAAAAGCTTAGCTGGGATTACACCATCTGTTGTACTGTTTATGTCTTCATATTTTGTCCACAGAGAAGCTCTCCTGGGAATTACAAGGTAAGTACAAATTATGTCTTTTTCCACTTAGCTTCTTGTGTTAATGATAATGTTTAAAAAGGCTTCTGTCAGCTGATGTATGTTTCTGCTTTACCTTGTGAGTTGTGAATGAGCTATGTACTCTTGTATCTAACCACACAGTAGTTCCATATTGCCACACCTGGCTGCTGCTGAAGATGGTTTCCAAAGCAGATTCCATTTGCCTTTGGAATAAACTTGTTGTCTCATAATCTCTGAAGTTACAATTGAGGCGTTTGAGGCAGGTGGTGTTAGACTGCACATCTGTAGGAAGTTTCAGCTTTATTCATGTGAGGATCAGGAAGCTAGAATTTGAGCTGTGTCCTTTGGGAGATAGCTTTTTGTTTTCCGTTTTCCATAACTGTAATTTAGGTGTTAAGAGCATAAAAGGAGTGAACAGGATTCCTCCCTTCCTGGTATTGAAAGAAGTAGAGACTCTGTGAAAGGTTTCTCCTTCTTACTCATCTAGACTAGCCTTCGCTGATCCACACTTCATGGGTTGTTTCATTGTCCTGTGATGGTGCTACTAACCCATCTGTGTTTTCATTGCCTAGATATTTCATACAAAGTGCTCATAGATGCTAAGAAATGCCCTATAAATCCCCCCCAGAACACAGGTTAAAAGGAAGATGGCTAAGAATACAGCATTTTAAAGTGTTCAGACTTGAAAATTTAAACTTTAACTAACTTCCTCTGTGGCCTTTGCCATTCTTCAGAAAGAGACCCTCAGAACCTCCAAACTAGAAGCCGGATCAGGCTTGTAGAGAAAACAGTAATTAGGGATGCAGCTGTCAGGTGGAGGATTGGGAGAGGGATTTTTATGTCTGTATTTCAAGTGGACGAGAGTTTACACTGGAGCCTCAATAGAACCTGGCCTTTTCCTTCTCTATAATTCAAAATTCAAGGGTAGCTGATACTGAAAGATAAATCTGAGGATGGTAAAACCTGCTGGGCTTTCCTGAACTTCCTGTAACATCCTTAGACCTCACAAGTGCCCAGTAAAAATAAGCCAACAGGGCAGATTTTACCCCAAGACTTGCCTGATCTTGCCCGTAGAGAGGCATAATGAGCCATCCACTGACGTGCAGTGACGCGGATTCAGGCAGAAAGACACTGATGAGAACAGACAGATTGGGGAGGAGATGTGGGAATTAAGGGCTTTGGCCACCTGCCCTCGCTTGACCTATCTACTTCCAGATTACCCACTCGGCCTCTGTACACAAGGCTGTCCTGTTGGGAACAGGCTGGCCGCACAGTGACCCCAAGCAGCAGGGCTATGTTGTCATTCTATCAGTGCTGACAGGTTGTGTGGGGCCAAAGGTATGCCCTAGTCTAGGCACACTGCCAGGCTATGGTCAGGAAATTAGTTTATATTATAGGTAGTTGAGAGCTTGAATTCTGTGTGAAAGAATTGGGTTTTTTTTTTTGGCAGTGAACTCGATATTAAACCCTTTATAAAGACAAGTGGTATGAAGATGCATTTTGAATTCTAGAATTTCAACCTTGGTAGATACTGTGGACCAGTCCTGATTAATGACCTTACCATAATGCCTGAAAGTTACAGATGTTCACATCTTCAACAGCTTGTCATAGCCAGGCTTTTTAATTTGAGCCATTCATGGCTGAGTGTGTGTTGGGTCACTGTTTTACTTTATATACCCTCTGACTAAAGAAGTTAAATGATACATCCTATATCTATTGACCATTTGTATATCCTAATGAGAATTTAAAACTTCCTATTGTGCCGGGCATGGTGGCACGTGCCTTTAATCTCAGCACTTGGTAGACAAAGGCAGGCAGATCTCTATGAGTTCGAGGGCAGCCTGGTCTACAGTGAGTTCCAGGACAGTCAAAAGATTACATAGAGAAACCCTGTGTCGAAAAACCAAGAAAAGAAAAGACTTCCTATTGTTTGTAGAACTTCATTGTATAGGCTGAATATGAGTCCTTTGTCAGGAGATATTTTGCAAATCTCATCTCCCAGTCTGTGATTGTCTTTAAACTCTGATGACTAGGACTTCTAACTTTAATCTGGCTTATCAGTGTTTCCTTCACGGTTAGCCTTTGTCTTTGTGTGCACCTGTGTATTGGTAGTACTGGGGACTCGCAGGGCTTTCGGCCTGCTGTGAAGGGCTCTACCACTGAGCTCCATAGCCCAGCCCTCTTCTCACTTCCGTGCTAAGACAGTGCCTCACTAACTTGCCCTGGCTAGACCTAAACTCATTCTGTAACCCAGGTAGGCATTGAACTTGCAGTCCTCCTGCCTCAATCTTCTAAGTAGCTGTGATTATAGACTTGTGCCACCAAGACTGGCTCTGTAAAATTAGTGCTTTGTAAACTTCTCTGGCACCTTCATTTTGGGTATCCCGGAGCAAGGCATTGCTACGAGCTGGGACAGCAGGGAGATGACCTAGCACCATACCTTCCACAGTGAGGTGTGTGTGGTCCCCAAGCAGCACCCCATCCGCTCTCTGAGGCTCCCCTGAATTCTAAGAGTAAAAGATGACTGGCCGCGTGGTGGTGGTGCACACCTTTAATCCCAGCAGTCAGGAGTCAGAGGCAGGTGAGTCTGAGGCCAGCCTGGTCTACAGATTGAATTCCAGGACAGGCTCCAAAGCTATGGAGAAACCCTGTCTCNNNNGGGGGGATGCTTCTGGGTACACCTTTTCTTGACAGAACCTAACTATTGCAGGAAAACAAACATTAGACAACATTGGCATCACCTTGTGTTTTGTTTCATTTTAGTTTTTGTTTGTGTTTTGTTTTGGTGCCTTTGACTCAAGATTTAAAAACTGGAACAGTGAAGACAACTGCAGTTGGTTGGAGCAAGCAGCCTCAAAGTTGTACTATGGGACTGAGGAGTAAGGGGTTTTTTATTGGTTTTTGTTGTCATTGTTTTTGTTTTTGGGGTTTTTTTTGGTTTTTCAAAGCAGAGGTTCTTAGTAGCTATGGAGATAGTTCTAGAACTCACTATGTAGACCAGGCTGGCCTTGAAATCACAGAGATCCACCTCCTCTGCCTCCTGAGTGCTGGGATTAAAGGCATGCACCACCACTGCCCATCTGTGGCTGAGGATTGATTGTACATTGCTTTTTTGTTTAATAATCATTCCAATAAGCTACATGGTTTAGGAAGTTATTCATCCTCCCAAAACCCACCCTACTCTGGGAAGGATGATAACCAAGTCTGTGTCCCAGGTTCGCACAGGGGAGGTAACAGCATTGCTTTTGTGTAGATTATCTGTATTACAGATTTTTAAAAATCTGCTATGGTGGTTTGAAAGAAAATGGCCCCCATAGAGAGTGGCACTATTAATAGGTGTGGCTTTGTTGGAGGAAGTGTGTCACTGAGATGGTGGGCTTTGAGGTCTCCTATGCTCAAGCTACTCTCAGTGTGGCACACAGTTGCTTCTCTTGTCTGTGGGTCAAGATGTAGAAATCTCAGCTCTCAGCACCATGTCTACACTACCATGTTCCCCTCCAAGATGATAATGGACCGAACCACCGAAACTGTAAACGTTTTCCTTTATAAGAGTTGCCGTGGTCATGGTGTCTCTTCATAGCAATAGAAACCCTTAATACCTTTTTACTTTTATTTCTAATTTTGAATAGCCAGTCATAATATAATGCCCTCCTTTTTTTGTCCCTCCAACTTGAGATTATGAAGGCTTTTGTTCTCCCTGGGAGTGGGTGGAGATGTTGATGCATCCAGAGGCTCACCTGCACACTGACTTGAGACCAGTTTAATAAAAGTGAACACCTTACAAACAAATAGAAAAGAAGTGTTTGTTTTGGGTAGAGAGATGACTGACTAACCTGTTTTGAACACTTCCTGCTCTTTCAAAGGACCTGGGTTTAGTTCTCAGCACCCACATGGTGGCTCACAATTGTAACTCCAGTTCCAGGGCATCTGATGCTGACTTCTAGTCTTGAAAAGCACTAGACGACACACATACACATAACACACAGGCAAGTAAAACACTCATAAATATGATTTTTTTTATTAAAAAATATTCATTTTCACATGGTGACAGACTCTTATCTTGTAACATTATGTTACATATTATATATAAATGGAATCTGGAAATATATGTTTGGGTTTTGGTTTTGTTTTGTGGGGTGTTTTGTGGGTTTTGTTGTTTTTTTATTTTTTTCTGAGACAGTTTCTTTGTGTAGCCAAGAGTGGCCTGGAACTGACTGTGTGGACCAGGCTGGCCTTGAACTCATAGATACTCGCCTGCCTCTGCCTGCCCCCCTGTGCTGAGATTAAAGGTGTGTACCGGAGCTCTGTTGTTTCATCTTTGCCGTTTGCATCTAGAATTGTAGAATTGAAATTAGTGTATGGTGTGAAGTAGAGGTCATTTTTTTTCCAGTTCTGAAGTCCATTTACACTAAGCAAGTGTGCTACCACTGCGCTACACCTTCAGACCCAAGATTGTTTCATTTTGCCCTCAAGGTGGATATCAGGTTGATCCAGAACATTTATTAAGAGGTCTTTTCCACTGTTCTGCAGAGCACACTTTTATCACCAATCAGGGTTCTGTGTGGTGTGGTGTCTCTGGATTGTTTTCATCCTTTGGACCTTTTGAAGGACCTTGTGTCACTACCGCACATTTTTTTCTGGTTGTTGGTTGGGGAGTTTTATTGTTGTTTGTTTGTTTTCTTTGGTTTTGGGGAAAGGGTCTCACTCTGTAGCCCTAACTGGCTTGGACCTCAATATGTAGACCAGGCTGACCTTCGACACACAGAGATTCTCCCCAAGTGCTAGATTAAAGGTATGATGTTGGGTAGTCTGTCTGTCTGTGTCTGTGTGTGTGTCTCACTTTCTCCTGTCTCCCCTCTTTTTCCCTCTCTCATTTTTTTTGTTTTTAAGATTGCACTGGGGCCACCGGGTCAGTAGTGGCACACACCTTTAAGCCCAGCACCTGGGAGGCAGAGGCAGAAGAATCTCTGAGTTCAAGGCTAACCTAGTCTGCAGAGTGAGTTCAAGGACAACCAAGGCTGTTAAACAGAGAAAGAAAGCCTGTCTCAAAAATAAAAAGAAAGAAAGAAAAGATTGCACTGGGGCTGGGAAGATGGCTCAATGGCTAAGAACATTTCAACACTTCCTGTGCTTACAGAGGCCAAAAGTTAGAATCCCAACCCCATGTTGAGCAGCTCATAACATTCTTACCTCTGTGGGAACCGGCGCACACATCACCTACATTCATGCAGACACACATTAGAAAATAAATACCCTAGGGTTTGGAGAGATGGCTCAGTGATGACTCAGTGGCTAAGAGCACTGACTGCTCTTCCAGAGGATCCGGGTTCAATTCTCAGCAGCCACATGACAGCTTACAACTGTCTGTAACTCCAGTTTCAGGGGACCTGACACCCATAGCAAAACACCAATGAACATAAAGTGAAAATTAAAAAAAAAATCCCTGGATTTTCTTGGTTCTTTGTAACCCATTTAATTTTAGAATTAATGTGGCAATTTACACCAAAAAATGTGATAGAATTATGATCCGTCAGATCTGTAAATCAGTTTGCAGAGAATTACATATTGAAGTTTATCATCTTCCAGCAAGGAATGTTCCTCCATTTAATCTAGTAGCTTTTGGTTTTCTATGTAGAGGTCTTACACATACGGTGTTAGATTAAGTCCTTGGTGGTGAATATGATCTCAATAAACACCAATGGTCTATTTTTAAAAGTTCAATCTTAATTTTTTATTTTGTTTTTCAAGACAAGGTTTCTCTGTAGCTTTGGAGTCTGTCCTGGAACTAGCTCTTATAGACCAGGCTGGCCTCCAACTCACAGAGATCCACCTGCCTCTGTCTCCTGAGTGCTGGGATTAAAGGTATGCACCACCATCGCCCAGCTCAATCTTAAATTTAAAAAATGCCTTTACATGGTTTATTGTTCATATATAAGGATATAGTTTACTTTGTATATTTTGACTGTGTATCCAGCGTCCCTTCTAATAGGTTACAAATTCTAAGAGCTTTGCTCATAGATTCTTTTGGACTTTGCTCCTATAACTGTGATCTACCAGAATGATTGTTTCCTTTCTTTCCAATCTGTATGTGTACCTTTTCTTCTTGCACAAGCTAACATCTGGTGCCACGTGGGACAGAAGAGACAGTTACCCTGTTTCAGCACCAGCCTTGAGGACATCGCTCAGTATTTCACTTTGAATGGGATGTTTGCTGGGGATGGTTAAGGATATTCTTCACTAGGTTGAGGAAGTTGCTCTTTAGTTCTGAGCTGCTATGACTTACGGAGTTTTGTTTTGTGTGGGTTTTGTCTTTGTTTGGGGGTTTGTTTTTTTATCACTCTAAGTAAGAAGCCCAAAGCCTCATGCAGAGCAGGCAAATATTCTCCCACTGAATTGTATCCCCAGCTCCATGTTTCTTAAAAATAATAGAGAGAGGGTTAGAGTTGTAGTTCAGAGGTGGAGTGCTTGTCTAACAAAGCAAAGCTCTGGGTTTGGGCCTCCACTCCAGAAAAAAAAAAATAGCAGGGAGATGGCTCAGTGGTAAGAACGCTTCCTGCTTTAAGAGGACCAGAGTTCAGTTCCTAGCTCCCATGTCAGGGAGATGGCTCAGTGGTAAGAAGAACACATCCTGCTTTAAGAGGACCAGAGTTTGGTTCCTAACTCCCATGTCAGGAACTTTATGGTCAAACCACTTATAACTCCAGGTCCAGGGCATCCTGAGTCTACGGAGATGTGCAGTTATATGATTTTTCCACTTTATTTTGTTTTTCTTTAAAATTTTTATTACGTTTATTTATTGTTTGTGTGTGTGTATGCAGCACAGTGCATGTGTGGAGGTCAGAGGGCAACTTGCAGGAGAATGCACAGGTTTGGATTACCAAACCAGGAAAGTAATTGAAAAACAAATCTTGTAATATTTTAGTAAGTTTATAGTTTTGTATTGTGCTCTATTCGTAGCTATCTTGGTGTGCATGCAGCCTGTGGGCGCAGCTGGGACATGCCTGGTAATGCATGTCATGGATGTGAAACAGTCAGTACGGATGCTCTGGGTTTTCCTCCTTTCTTCCCCATACAGCACTGGCCACTTCTTCTTTCCTTTCCAGCTGTGGGGCCTCCACAGAGAAGAACGTGGCCTGACCCTGGTTCTGAGGACTCTACACCCTCTCGCTACCACCAGGCCACTTGCTCAGTTCTTCTGAGACAGCTTCACCATCTCTGGCAGAATGAATGTCCTTGATGGTGTCCCCTTTAAGGTACCCAACGGCCTTGTGATGGACACAGAGCCCCAACCTGCTCCAGAGATCAGTGTCCTGTACTGTAGAGAGCTCCTTCTGGGCTCGATGGTAAGCGAGTCTGTGTCTAGCTCTGTCCTTGGATCTGACATCTGAGCCTCTGGGGCCTGCCTCATTAATGTACAGGGAAGCTTGGCTTTCCAATAGTCTAGGGAGTCTGAAAATAAGCCAGTAGGCTCCATGGAGAAGGCTGGTGTCTGGATGGTAAAGTTGTTTCCTAGGTCACCTGAGAGCCTGCCTGTGTGAGCAGCCTCTGTGAACTGCTTGTCACTGCCAGTGTGCTCCACCTCATCCCCTCTTCCCTCTCAGCTGTTAGAATCACTCTCGGTGATAAGACTCCATTTCCAGAATCTTCTGTTAAAAAGTACAGGTAACCCCAGGCGTGGTGGCACATGCCTTTAATCCCAGCACTCGGGAAGCAGAGGCAGGTGGATCTCCGTGAGTTCAAGACCAGCCTGGTCTATAGAGATAATTCCAGAACAGCCAGGGCTACACAGAGAAGCCCTGTCTCACAAAAAAAAAGAAAGAAGCACTCTGTGGGCACATTAGGGGAAATAGTCGTCCACAGCCCAGCACGCTGGCTGGGGCCTGAAAGGACCTCAAGTCTCTCCCGCTGTCCTGCAGTGGTGGTGCATGCAACCTTGGGGTAAAAGTGAATTAACTTTCTACATAATCAAATTTACTTAATGACTTTAAAGGAGAGATATGCTGCATTTGCATTTATACTGAAATATGAGGCTGTAGCTTGGGGTAGAGGAAATGCCTATATCATAGCATACATGTATCATAAGGTAGACACAAATCTATATAACTTAAAATTTAAAATTGCCAAGAACTTTGAAGCTGATCTGGGGCTCCCATGTATGGTAGCACATACTATATAATCCAAGCACTTTAGAGGCTGAGGCACGAAGATCCTGAGTTCTAAGACAGCCTAGACTACATAGTGAGACCTGTCAAAACAACAACAAAAGATCTGATTCAGCTTTACTTAGTTTGCACATGAGAAATCCAAGGTGCAGAGAACAAAGATGATTTATTCAGTAACTGCCCAAGGCAAGACTGACATCTAGTCCTGCTTTCCAGATCATTCTGTGGTAGCTAAGCATAGGACCTAACACATGAGAGATAGTGTTAAAAACAGGTTAGGTTTGTAGGAAAAAATAATTTTAAAGTCACAGGAGGGCCAGTCGGTGGTGGCGCACGCCTTTAAGCCCAGCACTCGGGAGGCAGAGGCAGGTGGATCTCGGTGAGTTCAAGGCCAACCTGGTCCACAAGAGCTAGTTCCAGGACAGCTAGGACTGTAACACAGACAAACTTTGTCTCAAAGAACCAAAAACCAAAAAAAGAAACAACACAGGAGAGAGAGGGGAAGTGGTCCTGGAATTCAGAGCAGAAAGCACAGAGCAGTCTAGGAAGGAGAGACCTGGGGTGGGTGGAGTGGAGAGGCTCCAGTGGCCTCCATAGCACACAGCAGGATACCAGGTCCTGCTCTGACTGTCCCTGTAGCCTGCACTGTGGCCTCTTGTGATGCAACCGTGGCTGGCCTATATCTTACTATGTAGACAAGACTGGTCTGGAACTCAGAGAGATCTGCCTGCCTCTGCCTCTCAAGTGCTGGGATCATCACACCTGGCTCCGTTCTGCTCTTTTTTTCGGGGGGGCAGTTGATTTTTCAAAATAGGATTTCTCTGTGTAACAGCCCTGGCTGTCCTGGAACTAGCTCTGTAGATCAGGCTGGCCTCCACCTCATGGAGATCCACCTGCCTCTGCCTCTCAAGAGCTAAGCTCACAGATGTGCATGACCATGCCCTGTTTATGTGGTGCTGGGGTTGGACCCCAGAGATTTGTGTGTGCTGCAACCACAAAAGTGGTTTCTATAGAGAGTCTTGAGGTAGCTGTTGCTCAGTGACATACTGAATGGCGAAGGGTGTTTAAATATTGAAGATTTACCATGGTCATTCTATTAACTCATTTACTTGATTTGCCCTTCATGTCAGGGTTTGCCATTAAACTGTTATGATGTCTGTCGGCCCCAGAAGCATCTGTAAAGGAGGATGGGAGTGGGCTGTGAGGATACTCAGAGCTTAGAGCCAGGAGCTTTCCCCAGCTGGCAGATTTGACTGAACAGGGTCCTCAAGGCAGCACTGAGGGCTTTGTCTCCATGGCCCTGGCTTGCCACAGCTGAGCCTCACATCAGCCTTCTCTCTGCAGTATGACTTCAGCCTGGAAAGGGAGGCTCTCTTCTGGGTGGAAGCAGCCGTCCAAGGACCTTGTCCCCAACAATGCAAGGACTTGGGGATGGCATCAGCTCCTCCAGCCTGGTTCTTACTGGTCAGTCCAAAACACAGTCTGTTGCCTGCACCTGCTGAAGTCAGAGGCCCAGAGGCTGGATTACAGGAACCTGCTGAGGAGGAAGAGGAGGAGGAGGAAGAAGAAACAGGGGAGAAGAGGGATGAGGACGATGCTTCCTCTGCCAGCGAGGAGGAGATGGGCTCTAGCAGCCCTCAGCCTGGCTCCCCTACAGCCCGTCGCCGCTGCTCCCTGGATGTGCTGCGGAACATAAGGTCTGAGTTGGTTGGTGCCCGGCGACGGCTCTCGGAAAGCAGACTAGCCTCGTGTCCTCGAGCCATTCTGCACCGCTTCCGAGGCCACCGCACTCTGAGCCTGAGTGCCAGCCTGGCGCCAGCCCCTGGCCCAGCACCGCAGCCCCCCAGTGAACCCATGCTGCCTCCACGACCCTCTACCGCCGGCACTATGCCTCCACTGCGGAGCCACAAGCCCACTGTTGCTGTAAGAACTTTGTGTTTTCCATGGCCACAGGCCCTAAGCCAAGACCTCCAAGTTGAGGGTCCCCAGCCTGGGTTCCTTCCTCCCTGCACTGCTCTCTGCTCAACTGCTCCCACCTGGCCCGTGGTCCTGCCCTTCCTACAGCCTAGTATATTCTGCTTGGAGGCTCGTCCTTCTCTCGATTTCCCACATGGTGTATGTCACAATGATTAACAGTCGCACTTTCTAGTCCTGTCCTTATCTTGCAGTGAAATATGAATTCTTTTTTTTTT